>JACCGJ010016162.1:0-80631 GCA_013407085.1 Atriophallophorus winterbourni | reverse complement strand
GACGAGCTGCGCGAGTTTTTCCCTCTCGTGACGGACTCAAGAACCCGTGGCCATGCTCTAAAGCTTCAAAAGCGAAGGACACTACGCCTACCTAAGGGATTCACGCTCTCAACAAGAATTGTTAACTTGTGGAATGCGCTTCCGGAAGAGGCTATCTCAGCGAGCTCTGAAGACCAATTCAAGCAACTTTTGGATAAGGTTTTGCCTGTAATCACGGCGAAGCTGAACAACACTGGACAGGATTTCTTCAACTGAGGTTCTCCTGGACTAGGTTGCTGACATAAAGAGATGCGGCTTACAAGGGCTGATCCCCGGTGTCTATCAAGAAGAAGAAGAAGAAGAGAGAAGAGAAATGCCATACCCCAAAAGCATTACAGCGCATTTCTGTCGGTGCTGCATGATCTCCTTTTGCCGATTTACGAGTCATAATCATGTTCAAATTCGTTAAAAATAGAATAAAAGTTCTTGTAATAATGTTGAAAAATCCACAACAATATCAAAATATCGTAAGAAGCAAACGTCCACGTTGACCTTGAAAATTCCTTGAACTTGAACTTTTAAACTGAATGTGCGCAAACTTCAAGATTATTCTTTCGAAGGGTTCTTAAAACAAAGGAGTCAGACTATCGCAGTATCAAAATGTACTTTCATCATTGGTGAAAATCGCCGCCTCTTACACTGGGCTGAAAAATTTCAAAGGCATCCTTGGTATTCTGCAACCTAGGTAACCTTTGGCGTCAGGAAGGACTTTCTACATTACTCGAAAGCGGCGGTCTTCTTCTGAATCGAAAGCAGAAGGGATAAAATCCATTTTGAGCTTCATCACAGTAATAGACATGGGTGACTGCTGACAAGGCAAACCCTGAGAGTAGAGGAACACCACTATATCACTCCGGGGATCAAGTCCATCCGTCTCAACAAATGCTGATCCAACGCGCTTTTGAATAGCTGTTCAGATGGTAGAGACAGGAGCCCTTTCGGTAGAGAGTTCCAATGTTCATCACCCGCGTGGATAGCGTGCTCGCATTACTCAGCTTCAGCCGTCTAGGTTCTGACTTAAAGTCATATCCACGAGCGTGGGCGGCTGCAATCCGTGATGTCAATGAAGCCGACTCATCCTCCAGGAGGAGATAGTCGCACTAAAGTAAAGTAAAGTAAGTACTACGGCGTGTCAGGAGCAGGTCATATCTTACTGGTTGTATTGCGGGTGTAAAACTTTGACCTGACGTAAAGAGCACATATGGCGTTTGCAATTTCTCGACAACCACTGTCTTTCTGTTATTTTGGTAGTGATCTCTCACCGTCACATCTCTCATCATTTCAACATGCTATTCATTATTAATGGTGATAAAGAAGCGGATCCACCTACACAGGCGACGTTGGCTGGGTCGCGTTTTACGGATGCCGAAACAACGACATCCGGAACGAATTCTTTAGCGACGCTGAACCCCAGTTCGTTAGAAATCGTCGTGGCCAAACCGTCAGTGGGCATACGCAGATAATGATGGTGGCCGTTCCTATAGTAAGGACCGAAAATAAAACGACGTCGTGAGTGCTACAATACTTTATGACTATGAAACCTGGCCTATTAGAGAGCAAAATGTCCGTCGACTTGCTGTTTTTCACACCCATTGCCTGCGGTGAATTGCTCGCATTCGGAGGCAGCATCGCGTTACAATTAAAGATGTCTGCAAGCGAGTGACTGGCGCCTGAAAACCAGTTTGCTTCGGGCAGATGGAGCTCGTTAGCGGGATACCCGATCGCGGGAAATGCTTCGGGAGAAAACCCTGAGGAAAAATCTGAAACAGAGTCTGGCAGACTGTTAGGTGGTGCACACCACCTCTTTCTGGCAACTCCCTGCTGCCTTGCAGGTCGCACTTGGTTGTGCAAAGGCTAGAGAAGCTGATTCGAACAAACGCCGAGTGGTGCTGGGGACGCCGGGTTGTACCCAAATACACAAGTATCTTCATTGAAGCCGACTCATCCTCCAGGAGGAGATAGTCGCACAAAAGTAAAAGTAAGTCTGCAAGTGTGTGTTGGGTCCAAGAAGCCACCGACTCAGGGTAATGCTGATGTTCGCTCGTTTGCGATGGCTGCTACATGTTGCAAGAATGCCTCATACTTTACCATATCGCACCCTATTCGTGTAGCCTGGTAGAATCTTCGAGAAACGATCGGGTGGCCAGTCAATTACGTGGCGCATTGTGATGAAAAAACTTACCGTAGCACTTGGCACAGTAAAGCGTATTCGTTTGTCTTGATTATTTTCAAATGATCCACCAAACATTTGACTGCAAATCAAAGTCAGTGGCGAAAGTGTATTTTATTGTGCGTGGATCCGATATATTATGTATGATGAAGAAAAAAATACAAAATCGCAGCGAATCTATATTAAGCTGCTTTTTTCGCATTTGCTTTTACATATTTCTATCTTCCGCTTCCTTTTTCACACGATTGCTTATGTGCTTTTGCTACGTTCACTTTGTCTGGCTCCAGACGGCCTTGTCATAAGCATCTGCTTATGACTTTTTTCCATTCTCATATGTTGTTAATTTGACTGACGTGGCAATCTTGTTATGTTGCAATTTAGTGAAATCTGTGATGTTGATGACGCTGCATTTGTTCACGAAACTTGAATGAATTAATGTTCTATTCTGAGTGTAGGCGAATCATCAAATTTTGTCTGTTCTTATTTTTCTATCTATTCAGTAATTGCTCAAATCCAGCCCATCCTTTAGTATTTCACTTTGTAATGTTTTTTTCAGTCTAGCATTTCGTACGTGCTATTGATGTATCTATGTCTCGATGATGATGGCAGCCAAATGATTGTCACAGGAATCATGCTGTCCTTTTTGAAGACAGAAACATTTACAGCTTCTCGCTAAAAGATTAAATTGCGTTCCTCAGAGCGGAAAAACGATTGAATTTCACAGACCAGGGAGCACATACCATTAACAAAGACAGTAACAATGCATTAAGATATGATACCCTGTGAGAATTGAGGCCCCGGGTTTCACTTTCGATTTCCGATCGAGTGGGAGAATCGAGGTAAATCGCCAACGGAATACAGTGTACTCGAAATCATTGAGTGCAAAATATTAGTCAAACTGTGCATCGATTTGTTGCGCCCATCGCTTGATGCGGCTATGCATTTTATAATTTTATTTAACATCTGACTAACGTATTTCCTCACCGATGTTTAACTACTGGCCAAGCAAAGTGGTTGAAGAGAAACGTGCTCGATATTGGTTGGGACGGAAAACGCTTTGGAAAGCGGGCTTCCCAGTAATTATAGGGAGTACATTATCCACTTGTTACCTGAATTGGTTTTCAGATTTTGCTGAAATAACACCTTCCGGAATCGCTTTCGACAAGTTAACAATTCTTGATGAGAGCGTGAAACCTTGTGTTAGGTGTAGTTATTCTTCGTTTTTAGAGATATGGAGCATGGCCACGGGTTGTTGAGGGTGAAAAACTCGCGCAGTTCGTCACCATAGTCTCCTAGTTTATGGTAAGAGTTAGCAGCAAGTCGTAGCGCACACGCCGAATACTAGGCGACGTAAAGTTGAGCTGTTGGAATCTCTCCAAATAAGGAATTGACTTCAATGCTTGCACCCTTTTAGTCGCGGGCTGTTGCACTTTTTATTGCTGGTCACGTTCTCCCTTAGTTTGCGTCCATATGCCTTCGAAGATTAACATCGCATAGGGAATCACAGATCCGAGAGCAGCAAGCTGGCTTCCGGCCTGGCAGAGGCTGTGTCGATCACATTTTTACTCTTCGACGGATATTAGAACTGCGGCACACTTATCGACAGCCGACAATAGCCATCTTTTTAGACTTCAAAGGAGCATTTGATTCAGTCGATCGAAAGGTCCTGTTTAACACCTTGCTGTGCAAAGGCGTTCCGCAAAAGTATGTAAACATACTACGTGCACTTTATGCTCATACATCCGTATGCGTTAGGGTTTACAACGAAGTCCCACCCAAATTCCACACCACAAGTGGCGTCCGACAAGGATGCCCGATTTCTCCGTTTTTGTTCAATTTTGTAATTGATGCAATTATGGAGTTGTGCAACGATGGTGCCCCAGCTTTCGGAGTTCACATAATGCCAGGCGTCAAGCTTCTCGACTTGGATTATGCTGATGATATAGTTCTGCTCTTTGACTCGTACACAGATGCACAGGCGATACTGAACAAGCTATCTAGTATTGTGCCGGCATTTGGAATGCGTTTTGCACCCTCTAAGTGCAGTGTTCTGCTGCAAGACATCGACATATCGAACAGCACTTTATTACTTGACAATCAGGCTCTTGAAATTGTAGGTCGTTTTACGTATCTCGGTAGTTGTATCAATAATTCTGCATCGTTAGATGACGAGGTCTCGGCACGCATTTCTAAAGCGACCGTAGCATTCCGAAACCTAGGTCACCTCTGGCGTCAGAAAGGACTATCTCTGTTACTCAAGGGTCGAGTCTATAAAGCGACAGTTCGGGCTGTGTTACTATATGGGTGCGAAACCTGGACCTTACGTAAAGAACACATTCAGCGTCTTCAAGTATTTGACAACCGGTGTCTTCGCAGCATTCTAGGAGTTAGCTGTTACAATCGTATGCGCACCGATGCTCTCCGAAATAAGTTGTTGGGTAGTAATGTCGATATAGAGAAGCAGATCAACCTGCATAGGTTACGCTGGCTGGGTCACGTTTTACGGATGCCGGACCACCGACTTCCGAAACAGATTCTTTTTGCGACGCCACATCCTGATTGGCGTAAATCTCGGGGTGGCCAAACCGTCACATGGCATAGGCAGTTAAAAACCCTTACTAGTAACCTTTCCAAAGTAGGCGCAGCGCGTCTTCCAGGCTGGTGTCCCCGCGATCATATATCGCAGTGGTTAGTTACGCTTCAGGATATGTCCCGAAACCGTGTTCAATGGCGGTCTTGCACTAAGCATCTTCTTGGAGTGTTTGCTTAACCTTGTATGTTGTCAAGCGGAGTGACGAGAAAAGCTTGTTATGATGCATGACAGTGAAAGCCGCAAGGAAGCTGCCGTGCTGATGTAGCTCTACTCGTTCACGAAACTTGTTTGAATGTATGTTCCATTCGAGGTGTAGGCACCTCTCCCCAGTTTGTTTGTGCTTACTCTTCTATAGAATCCGTAGCAATTTAAGTCCCACCCTTCCCCATCTTTTAGGATTTACTTTTTCATGGTTGTATGGCAGTTAAGCATTCGGTACGTGCTACCGGTGTATTGCTGTCTCTGATGATGATGATGAGTTTGTGGAAAGGTTGCTGGCAAACCTTATTCTAAAACTGGTTTCACGTATGTGGAATAAAGAATGCAAGACATTTGTGAAGTAATTGCCGAGAACGACCGACTAATAGCCCACCATGCGCGGTTTGCGACAGCAGCATTTTTCTTTGTATCCTCCTTGAATTTAAGCGATCATGTCGCAATTGTACCCAGATAACGTTCAATATCAACCCATTTCCGTTGATGATACCCGAGGATGTACGTACCTTCGGGCGTACTTGAATTCAAAAGCATTACTGCGCATTTCTGTCGGTTTAGAGGAAGCTGTCACTTTACCGTCCAATCAAACAATTTGTCCAATTCGTTTTGCAAAGCTGTACTGTTAGCAGAAAAGCTTACGGTACTCCAAATTTTGAGGTCATCGGCAAAAAGTAGAGAATTTCAAATTTACTGGGTCTGGGAGGTCATTGACATACTTTGAACAGATCCCCGCGGAACCCCGGAAGTTGGACGTGTAATCGGCTACTATATCCGTTAACCTCGACCTGTGTATTGTGGTCTGTAACGTGGTCAGTTTAGAACTAGTCCCTTTACACCAAGAGCACGGAGCTTTAGCAATAGACGCTTGAATAAGACACGGCCAAAAGTCTTACTGAAATCAATAAAGGCAGTGACTATCGGGTGGCCCAGATCAGGTTCACCACACTAGTGCTCGCGAGCAGTGATGAAATTAAATGCGCTTGATCGTGTTTGCGTAAAACCACGCTGAGCTGATGTTAACTGACTGGTTGTAGAGAGAAAATCTTCCAGCCGTTTTTTTTCAGCAGTCGTTCCAGAGTTTTCCCAACTACCGAAGTAAAGATAACCGGTCTGTGGTTAGCCGGATCACTGGTTTCACCACCCTTCTAGATTGATTTGACAATGCCATACTTCTAATCTTGTGGTAACCTACCATAATTCAGGGATAAACGAACGATTGGCGCCAGTGCTTTGTGTATAATACCTGCCAATGCCATCAAAAGCATCGGGTGTATCCCATCAGAACCAGGTGCTGAGTGAACATCAAGTCGTTTAAGTAAATACTGCACAATTTCTTACGAGATCAGCATTTCGTTGCTGCTCTCATTAAGCAGTGGATTTGGAAAGGTCTCCTGTGTAAACCGAACTGTACCCAACGGCGAGAAGAAAAGCTTTACGTTTATCTTCAGGCAAGCCTCCCATAAATCTCAAGTAGGTTACCCGTTGAGAAGCTTTGGTTCTACGTCCACTCTATGCAAACAAGCGTTTCCGCACTAACATGGCTCCATCCACCAAACGAGTTTCATAATTTCCATTTCTATTTTTAGGTAGGTGCATTTGTTACGGATAACCTTGTATGCATCATAATCATCTGTGCATTTGCTGGAAGAGAAGTTCCGCCATAACAGCTTTTTCTTCATGTATTTACGAATAATGCTATCAAATCATGGTGGCCCGTTGGCGGGGAGTCGTCCATTCATCAATGGGGCGTGATTTTCATGCGATCTGATTTTACCAGAAAGTCCAACCAACAGGTATCAACATTCGTAGACAGTGGGAGTGACCAGTAAATTGAGTATGTAGACGTGATTAGGCTCTTTGTATCTAATTTCCGGTAGGTTCCACGGGCATTCGTTCGTATTCTCGGTTGAAGACCTCTATCCAAAACGATTCATAGAGTGCAGTGATCGCTGCAACCAATAGGGGCCTCGATCTATAGCTTCGTAACATCGGAAATTCTCGGTGTGACCACCAAACCATTATCGAAGGAACTTGTCCGACATTGTGGGATTGTGTACATTCTGCACCAAATTCAGTTCCAAAATGATATCTAGGTATTCTTATTGGAAGGGTTCACCCCTCGCAACTAAATCCAGCCAGTTTATATCGGGAGTATTTAGACGTCCAAGAATGATACAATTACCAGTGATACTGTGCCGTTTGATTTTAGAACATAACTCGGGAATGTAAGCGCCCGGTGAGCAGTAAATGACCCCAACTGGTGAATCCCCAGAGCTAGACTTCACCTTACACCAAATGTTTTCACCATTTCCAGGCTTTCCAAAACTTTCACAATCTGGTGCATTTTAAAGAATACAGCAACGCCACCGGAAGATCTCGAAGCTAATCTGTCACTTCTGAAAAGCGTATAGTGTGGTACTGTGTATCAGATATATCAATTGTTAACCAGGATTCCGTAACAGCAATTATATCTGGCTTGCGCTGACAGGCGATTTCATTAACCTTGTCAAGTTTATTCTGTAGACTCTGTAGACTGAAAAACAATATTTGGAATCTTTTCACAAAAGGATTAACTGGTGTGTGATTGACAGCGGCTTCCAACGAACGTTGGCCTCCTCACTAATCAAAAATCCACTATATGGAGATTACCTCACCAGCTCCCTTAGGTGCTAACAATTCTTGGCTGGCTGTTCTCATTTTAATTGTATTTTCGGGAGACAGGTCATGTATTATCTTGAACAGCTCTCCCTTCAGACGATGAACGCGTCTTAGTACCATTCGGACTTGCTGTTCCAAGGCTAAAATAATTTTTCGTGTCCGCGGTTTATTCTCCTCATTTTTGCGGCCAAGTCGGAATGAAGAAATATATAGTAACTCCTTCCCCTTGATTAAATAGCTTTAAAAAGTGGATTGTAAGAAGGTGCGCTATTGCTGTTAACGTATTTCAGCCATGCCCTCAGTTTGCTCGCGAGCATTCACCATGATGAAGCATTGCTTCTGAGAATCCAAATGTGACTTCCTTGAGACTAGAGACCCGACGGCATTTTCACTAATAGGCACTTGTTTCACTGGTATGGTATGGTATGAAAGCACAAGCTTGATCCAGGCAAAGTGCCGCACAGTCAGTGACTGCACGTGGGCTAAGATACTGTCAGGTTGACCAGGCCTAGGCAGATATGAGGGGGAAATAGAAATAGAAATGATAGTGAGACTCCAGCGTGTTTCAGCAGGCAGCTCACTACCGATGGCCAATCAAATTAGCACGATGTTAGCCGCATGGCATAGAAATACTGCACGATTGCACATCCGTGCACTTGTTTCACTACGTGAAGCTGAGCTTCTATTTTAATCAGTCTTTGAGCCAAGATTGTAGAGACGGGATTATTAAGTAAACCCTTAGATGTTACGTCTGCATAAATTTTATTCATTCCTGACTGTTGAGCAATCGGCGTTAATAGCGATCAAATGATGAGTTCATGCATGCTCGATGCATCATCCACACTAATACCATTTTGTAAACGGTTTGTAGTCGACAAAGCTACGTCAGCAATCGTGCTCAGAGATGCGAATGGCACGCAAGCCTGCTCCACAGATAGGTGGTGTTTGCCGTCTTCTGAAGTTGAGTGATTATCAATGTCTCCTCCGTCGAGCCCTTTAGCGGTTTTAGTGAATGCAGCTACGACTTCTTTCTGACTACCTCCGTGCTTAACATTCGATGGTGGAAGATATATCGTACATACCTTGCGAATAATATCGCATGATGTCTTCTGAAGCCATCGATATGTCTCTGGTTTCATTCCTCCCCACCGAATATGCAGTTGGTGCCGCATTATCTACTTTTACAGATTTTCTAGTCATAACCGTTATTATGGTATGGTATGAGAGCACAAGTTCGATCCAGGCAAAGTGCTGCACAGTCAAAGACTGCACGTGGGCTATGATACTGTCAGGTTGCCCAGGTCTAGACAGATATGAGGAAGAAAAAAGAATACGAAATAGATGTGTCGACGACAGCTGTCGACTGAGCGCTATAAATCTCGAATCCACATTCTTCCACAGAACAGGTAGGTGAGTAAATGATACACCATCTAGAGTGAAACGATTAGACGGGTATGGTATGATATGAAAGCACAAGCTTGATCCAGGCCAAGTGCCGAACAGCCAGAGACTGCTCGTGGGCTAAGATACTGTCAGGTTGTCCAGTATGGTATATGATATGAAAGCACAAGCCTGATCCAGGCAAAGTGCCGCTCAGTCAGTCTGCACGTGGGCGAAGATACTGTCAGGCTGCCCAGTCCTAGACAGATATGAGGAAGATAAAAGAACAGGAAATGGTAGTGAATCTCCAGCCTGTTTCAACATGCAACTCACTACCTCTGGCCAATCAATTTAGCACGATGTTAGCCGCACAGCACTGAAATGCAGCACGATTGCACATCCGTGCAATTAACGAATTTTTATCGCAAAGCTTATTGTTTTCCAATGTGTACCGTTACATCGCTCGACTCTGCCGTTGCCTTTCTTCGAGGATACGCAATTCAAGCGAAAAAATACGGATTCAGAAAAGGAGGCTTGCGCTATTGTTAAATCCATCAGGAAATGGAGGCACTATCTAATTGGTAGGCCATTTATACTGATTGCTGACCAGCGATCTGTTACATTTATGTATGGTGTATGTAAATACGAAAAGTTTAGTAAATGTATGTAATCGAATACAGCGCAAGCGTGCAATGAGAAATAAAGAATTGGGGCATCTAAAATACGTAACGCAATTATCCGTTATAAACTTGAATATAAAAAGGTAACATGCATATATTTCGGTTGTTATGTAACGTATTGCGAATAGAAAATCATCTTTTTTACACTGTTTTGTTTACCACTTCTAACTCAGAATTGCGTCAAAACTAGTTGAGTTTTGGTCCACCCGTCTTTCTGATTGGGCTCTGTACAATCAAAATTCGCAGTGACTTCTTGCTCTCAAAGATATTTCCGAGTCGTGTTGTAGGAATCGTAGAGTGATTGGTTAATTTTATATGTTGCCATTTGGAGTAGCGAAAAAACTTGTCATGATGCACGACTGTCAATCCACAAGCAATTTGTCGCTGTACTAGTTGACAACACTTTGTTGAAAGCGTGCTTGATTCGAGTTGTGGACACCTTATCCCAGTGTATTTGCCGTTAAAATGCTAAAGGTTTGGCTGCTTTTTATGCTTCGCCCTTCCCCATCTATTCGGAATTTTATGTGCCATAGTTGTATGGTAGTCAAGCGCTCGACACCTGCTACCGGTGTAGTGCTGTCTTTGAAGATGATATTTGATGATATTTTTACTTAGTGCTCATATTGAACAATATGCATCTATTGTCCTTTGCACCTGTTTTGTTATGTTCTTGTGATCACTCTGTAGCTTTACGACACGGATGTCTATCACGCTGATATAATCTATATTGTCTATCACCAAAGCTATGAAAAATTTACTGGCAATTTTGAATGGTGAGCTAGCTGATGGACGGGCTACGCTTGAAGCTACTTGCTTCGATGTGAAGCGGGCAGCGGATTTTTGCAAAGAAAACTATATGGTTTGTTCCTTTGTCATAATGTGAGCATTTCTTTGTGCAGAACGGAAGCAATGAAGGAAAATTGGATCATACGATGTCCATGGCAACACGCTCATTGGGCACTGTGGCATTTCATATCAGCCAGTTGGCAAATAATTTTCTAGACGCGATGAACTTACAGTCGGATATGATTGCAGATTTATCCGACCGAATTTCTAAATTACAAATGGTAGCAGCATTTCGCTGATCTTCCTCTCAGATTTATAACATACATCAAGAGAAAGTTGCCCGCAAAGCTATCGGTGCATGTACCGGAACGAAGGTCCCTGTGACGTATTTGCACGAGGGTACACACCCTGAACCACTACAGAAATACATTCGTCGCCCTATCGATTATACTTTGTTGGAGTCAATCGGTCACGGAGTACGCACTTCGGTAAGGAACGTGATCGGCTTGTAACTATGTATTATTCGTATCATTTTCTTTCGCACTTGAGCAAAGACAACTCTTCATGATGTGCGTCGTCGAACATTTTGCTGAACTGAGTACAGCAATATTGCCAGCTACATGTTGCGTAACATTTTTGTATTTTACACTGTCGTAATTGTTTAAACACATGATAACAGACAGTCGACGCTCGCTTACTCAATTATACTGGGTGTAGATGGATTGATGTATCCTACTTTAAGGTATTCCTTGCACGTGTGTAAACTTTCGATGAGGCCCACTGATCGTCATTGCCATTGATGCGTTCGCTGATTTCAAGCTTTATGGATGCATTTCCATTATCAACTCAATGTGTATTTTGCGTTTGGTCAGACAAATTTGAGACCTACTTTCTGTCAGTGGATCATAATATGCATTACGTGAACCATTGTACTTGCACACGATGTAAATATCAACATTTCACAGTTTGTTTATTATCACTTTTATCTATCAGCTAGTACCAATTGTCTCGTTCCATTAGAGAACACTTGATGTGAAGGTTTTTCTTGTCGCCCTTCTCAACAAAGTTTCCTGGTAAAAAAGTTTTCACGGTGCGAACGCACAAATCGGTGACATTTTTACTAATTTGCGAACAATTCTCTTGAGTTGACCGAATAAAATCAGGGCTGCAAGGCACATTGAGAACGTTCTTCACTATCACAATGCCTTTATTCCTAACCCGCTGGTCTGTTATTTATTTTCGAATTGCGCTGAACGAAGTAGGATTCGTGATATACCATCGTCCAGTGAAAGGTGTAATAACTTATCGTTTTCTAAACCTTTCGTTATTCGATTACTCTACCAGACGTATCTTTACACTATATATGTGCCTCAAAAATTAGCCAAATTCTAATCCATTGTTTTCAATAACTTTTTAACAGAAACCTGCGACTCCTGCAGATATGATCAACGGTCCCCCAGTCGAAGGCATGAACATACAAAACGCATATTTTCCTGGTAGACAACCCAGCACAATTTCTTCTCGCAGTACCAAAGGCGACTACTCGGCAGCCATCCATTCTGTTAGTATGCCTTATCAAAGTAAGGAATCGTTTTACGGTTGAATCCTATCATAGCTAGTGTTATTTTGTTCTCAAAATAGCCAACAACTAACGGTTTTCGTGTGCTTTTTCATTTCGAATGCTACACATAATCCTAAATAATTCAAGCTGTTCTAACGACGTTGTACTTTGTGCCTCCAACCACATCTGCAGCTGGTACGTTGGACCGAAATGCTGGAAATTATCGAGGCATGCCGCAACATTTGTTTAACACACCAGGCGTTCAAGGTGATAATAGACCCGTCCAAGCTTCTCCTTACGCACCAAGTTCAGCCGTTGCGCAATGCACTTCACCTTCACCACCACAGCCGGATATGAACCTGATGCACGGAACATTACGGCGCTCAAGTGGATCATCTAGTGTTGGTTCGAGCGTCCACTATGCAACCAACGCCCAAATTCAGCACCAACCATACGCCTCGCAGCAGCATATTTTCACGGGTGTACCGCCTATGTCACAAACCCGTTCGGCTTATGGAAAGGTTGGTTTTACCGATCATCATGTGATCACGTTGTACCATTACTACAAATACTAATTCCGGTGCTGCGAGACAACATAGGCACAATAACTTTCGCCTCCAAGAGACTTATTCACAAAAATTTGTATGGAAGCGATCGGTTAGTTGATATTGAAGTTTTAACCAGTGTCTCTGTTCAGCAATTTGACCGCAAACGTATGTTATATTCAAATATATTTTATAGTGAAGGATAATGTGATCCCGTTATATACAAATGATGACCACGGATCCCACAATATTAGACGCTAAGATTTACCCAACTTTAGCGCCTTTCACAGACAAGGATGAATAAACAACTCAAGCTCAACCAGAAGCGAACATTTTCCGACTTGTTATCGTCTCAGTAGCGGATGTATCGATCACATATTCACTCTTCCGCAAGCCATAGAACATCGCCACACTTATAGACAACCCGCTGTAGCGATCTTTCTTGATTTAAGGTCCATTTGATTCGGTCGACAGGAACGGATTATTTAATATCTGATTGCACAAAGGTGTCCCGCAAACGTACGCGAGCGCATATCGGGCGCTTTATTCTGATAGTTCTGAGCGCGTTAGGGTGTACACTAGCCTGTCGGCCAACTTTCTTGCGGTTAGTGGTGTCCGATTTTTACATTTTTGTAATTGGCACTAGAATGGAAGCGTGTAATACACTCATAACAACACCGGGCATTTAGTTAGGCTGCGATAAATATTTTATTTAGATTACGTTGATGACGAAGTTCTCCTCTTCGTTTCCCATACGGATGCGCAGGCTACCATACTTCGGTATGCACTTCGGACTTCCCAAGTGCAAAGTTTCGACTGCGTGCTGAAGAACTTGCGACTGTAGACTGTTTTTACCAATTTTGGTAGTTGCATTACTGGCAACTTGTGTTTATATAAGGAGATTTCAGCTAGCATTTCCAGAGCAACGGTAGCCTTTTGCAACTTGGGTCATCTGCGGCGACAAAGAGGAGTCAGTTAAGTTCTCGGTACTTGATCCCGGTGCAATGCTGTCCATTATTATGATTGTGCGTAGGTTCTTTTCTGGTCTAACCAGTGTCAATAAACGTGTGAAGTACTCGTTTATCATATACACGGTCTGATTTTACCAGCTGATGAAGTACAGCTAAGTCCACAATGTTGTGCTGAGATCGAGGTGTTTGGTATTGGTGTGCTATCAGATTTTCTTAGGTGTGTAACAGCCGCGCAGCAGCGAAATGCGCAAGCCGACGCATGTATTAAGCATTAATCATTCGTTAATCGATCTATTTTGATTTAACCTTTTATTGGTCTAACTGTATGCGAATTATCTACCCCGTGCTTGCACTAAGAGTTGTAATCAATTGATAAAATACACAACTTGTGTTTGGACGATTGTGTTCTGGTTTCAGGAGTTATAACAGGTGAGTTTCGTTCGCCCGTTCGTTACTTTCAAATGGAACCACAAGGTGGCCCCAAGTGATTGGAGATCGTTTAACGCCAATTTTCACAACGTGCACTCTTAAGACTAAGTGATCATCGATGTATGTGTTCTGCTTTCGTTCTAAATTAACGTGGCTTGAACATCATTGAGTTTCAAGGATTCTTGTTAGTGACTAAAACGCGAAATCTTCACAATACCAGGGTATTCGGGTCTGAATGCGAATGAGAAAATAGAATATGACCAGCCATATTCACAGCTTACAAATGGTGTTCTTTTCTTTATGTAAATTCTGGTTTGCTTGGAGCGTAGAGTTGCAAACATAGATAACAGCCTGACAATCCATATGTGAACATAGTTCGTACGGAGTTAGGCTATTTCTGCGTGTCACTTTCTTTCTCTTGGCTCAGTTGGTCTCTTTCGACGGTCACAATTTTTAGTTTGCGTCAAGCAATGAATTTTAACTGACCAGGGAACACCCTAAACGATCCATTTGAACTGTTTCAGTATGATATGATTGTATGAAAGCACAAGGCTGATCCAGGCAAAGTACCGCACAATCAGAGACTGCAGTGGTACTGCATTAGCCTAGGTCCTTCGTGTTATAACTCCCGAAACCAGAACGCAAATGTCCGAACACCAACTGTGTATATGATAAATTGAGTACAACTCTTGGTGCAGGCATACAGTTTGACCAATACATTGGTAAATTAAGATAGATCGATTGACGCATGATTAATGCTCGTTGTGTGCGTGCAGAGTTCGCTGCTCCGCAGCACTTCATCCGACGAAATTTCCTCCATTTCACAAGGACCGCTTTCTGTCTTTTTTCAAGTCGACGGAGCAAAACCAACGAATCGTACAGGCGGCAGCCTTTCAACTGCCCACTATGGTACAAACAACGTCCGCACCAAATTATGGCTCGTCTCAACAGTACACGCCACAGCGAAATCAAGCGATGGGAATGAGTACCGGACAGCAAGAACGTTTTAGAGAGGATATGGTAAGATTTACTAGCAATCATCACATTTTCTGTGGGCTATTTTCCGAGAATTAGTTTCACTAAATACTTATCTGGATATAAATGCAATTCGAAAAGATAAACACCACTCAACAGTCTTATTTGTCTCGTTACCCTGATAGCCCTTTACTGCTAGCTTGCCTTTGGCTACGATCATTCCCGGATCTTCAATCGTGCAGCTTCGGTGATGTGGCGAACACCGTGCTAGATTGATTTGCCACTGGTAGTGAGTTGTATGCGGAAACCTGCTGCAGTCTCACTGCCATTCCTATTTTTCATTCCCATATCTGTTTAGGCCTGCCAACATGACCATGTGCAGTCGTTGACTGTGCGACACTTTGCCTGGATCAAGCTTGTGATTTCATACATACATTCATTCCATGTTGTCCTTTGTATCTGATTCATGATTTTCAGCTAACCTTTGTGATACGTAATTTACACCAGCTTACCTCAACGGAGCAGTTTTCACAAAGACGCACTCGCTCATGTCAGTGTATTAACCGAAATACTTGTCGTCCATATTACTATCCAAATGGCTAATGAATTAACGTTGTTGGTTTTTTTTACCAAGATGCGACAGGGAGCTGTGGACTTGGCTGACCAAATGCCCCTTCCACCTCCGGAAGCCTATGCCGAGTCGATGCCCAGCACAATCTCGCAGATGGGAAACATGGGCCCAGGTGAAAATTGGGTAGCACGGAAAGCAAGTGATCCTCCTTGGGCCCCGGAGTATTACATGGAAAAAGGTAAGTTTCTACTCGTTTTGTTGTTCCCAAGATTTGTATATAACCCTTAGTTGCCACGGTTTCCAAGTCATTCGATCGTTTATTGAGACAATTTGTTTTATTTATGTATGTATGTATGAAATCACAAACCTGATCCAGACAAAGTGCCCCACAATCAGACTTTCACGAATGTGCGATTGCTGAAGTATTGCGTGGGTCACATCGCGATAAATTGATTTGCCAATTGTACAGAGCTGCATGCGGAAACATGCTGGAGTGTCACTGCTATTCACTCTTGTATCTGTCTAGGGCTGGGCAACCGGATAGTATTTTACTCCACACGCAGTATCTAACCGTGCAGCACTTTACCTGAATCCAGGCTTGTGATTTCATACATCATCATACACACAGTCATAGACAGCACATGGGCTACAATAGTGTCAGGTTGCTCATGGTTAGACAGCTATAAAAGAGATAACAGCTAAGATTCCTGCGTATTTTCGCATGCAGCTCACCACCAAATCAGATCAGGACGGTGCACAACATAGGATTAGCGCGTGATTGCACATCCGTGACTAACGCTCGCGTGTTAATCACACGTGACGTGACTTTTCTATGAACATTGAGCTATCATTTGCCACGTTTCGTCGAACAGACACCGCATGCTTTCTGTACAATATATCATTTACCTTTTGGGTTGCACAGATTATCACAGGATCCGACTAACTTTCATTGGAGTGCTCATCATCAATCTGACACGAACATCTTGACTGTGCAACAGCTTGCATCGTCTTAGTGATTATTTATAATGTCAACGAAAAATAATAAGACTTGAGATTTATACTTTAAAACAAATAGCTTACAACCGCATGCATTTCCATTGCACTCCCCATAATGGGTTCGCGCTGTTTGCACTCATTTTGAGCGGCATGCCTTGAAACAGCGGGTGAATGGTAAATAAGTCGAGCTTGTAAGTCACTGTTAGATAAAGTTGGTACGATCAACCCGTTCAATCACGTGCCCATGTAAATGAGGTTAAACCAATAGCTCACATCTTTCGCGATTACCTGACGCCCACGCTTCTGTGTATTCTACCTGTTTTTTTCTCTTCAGTGATAACACTCTACGAATACCTTCGTGACAAGGATGATGAGCTGACCTTCGCAGAAAATCAAATTATCTACGTGGTGAAAAAGAACGATGATGGCTGGTGGGAAGGGGTCATGAACGGAATAACCGGACTTTTCCCCGGAAATTATGTTGAACTAACCGATTGAAAGCACGACAAATGTTCTTAGTCAATCTGCTTCATACGCTTGATTTTTCTTATTTATAATCTCTGTCTTTTATTTCGCGCGCAATAAGCATTCAATCTCACGCTATTCATTGAATCATCCACAATCAACGAGCACAATAACTTGACGCTGTTCAACAAAAACAAGCATTTTGTACAATATATATATATTATAAACCAACCACCACAGTTTTACGGGTTTTCACTTTCGAGGGACAAGTTTTGGATTTGATCGGCAGGTGAATCCGAAATATTCCCTGGCTCTTCTGTTTCACTCACGGAAGAGGATGAACATCCACCCCAATCGTCGCAATCTGATTCAATCTGGTTTTGTGTTTGTCTACCGTAGTCGTAACTCCGTGCTAAAACAATAAACAACATACGATCGATCGTGTGTATCTCAATGTGTGTGCGTGTGACTAAAATCGATAGTAAACACTCCATATTTCTACAGAAAACAATGTTTACGGTACAGTATCGATCATGTGTATCAAACAATGTCCGTTCAATCGGCGAACAATGCTATCAAATCAACCCTCAACATTCGCCGATGGCGCTCGCGAAATTGAACTGGTAATGTCGGTGAATGAACGCGCTGCTTTAAATCTGGCCAATATTTTTAAAAATCCAATTGCTATGGTGACGCCGTTATCGCGTGACGGTGGAGGGTACAATATACCAAAATTGCTTGACAAATGTCGTGATCTGGTTTTCTGTACATTTTATTGCCTGTGTGTAGCAACGACCGTGCACGGATGTACAATCGTGCAGCACCTCTGTGGTGTGCGGTTAACATCGTGCAAAATTGGTTGGCCACCGGTAGTGAGCTGCATGCTGAAACACACTGGAGTCTCACTACCAGTATCTTAGACCATGTGCAGTCTCTGACTGTGCGGCACTTTGCCTCGATCACGCTTGTGCTTTCATATCATACGACGGTGAAATTGAAGTACATCGTGTATTCAATGTGCAGACGGTGCATACCTTCATTGGGATAACTATACATCAAATTGCATTTGTGTTGTAAAACTTGAAAACCTTTGGGCTGATTCATATGACGGCCTATGAACATATCTGACGCAGAAAGTATAAAAGCGAATGTGTTAGCAGTGATCGTATCACGTGCACTTGAGGTGACGAAACTATTCTTAAATTATAGGGTGTCGAACTTTTTTAAAATGATTAGTATTTTGCTTCTTAAACACGGGCACGTCCTCGCAGATTGCGTCTTTAATTTTACTTTCATTCTCCTTCACCGTTTAAGGCCAGCTTTTAATTCGACGCCATCGTCCACCAACGAAATATTTCGAGTCAAGAATGGTCTCCGTGAAGATGGCCAAACCATTGCAGTCTTTACTATTGGATGGAATCTGCGAACGGAAATAGTCATATTCGTTAGATATTCGGCCAGTGTATGAGATGACTCGGGTGAAATGAGGAGGCGCGTCTCGAAAGCCTTAAGCAACAAACTGGAACCAAGCTACTTGATTCGAATCGAAAACCCTAGATGGATGGTTGTTAAGCGGGTGATAAAAAATGAGCGAGAATGCTTCGTTTTTTAAAGCCTCTAACCCTGGATCGACTCTTGTTGATAGCTTGCAAATGCCTAAACCATTTCGGTGTTTCTCACTAAGTAATCCAAGGAAATCTTTGGATAGGAGGTAAGTAGCCATATAACACAATCGATTTACAGACCCGCTTTCGTCTTTCTCTCTTCACTGACTAGTATTCAGATTCAACAGCGTAAAAGTACAGCTTTAGCATGTTTTGTCAAACTTACCCGATACACTCAAGGAGTAACTGTCAGCCAGATCGTAGCCACATTTCGGACAAGGGATAGCTTTGCCACGTTCGTATTTGACACCTTTCCGCTTCGCGTGGTCATCGCAAAATGTGATTTTACATCGCATGCATATGTTCGTTCCGAGACGGTTGCACGAGGGACATTTGTGGCTTTCTGTTTCCAAGCGTTGACAACTTGCCTGTCAAGGAGCAAAGATTAACACAACCATTGGGGAGCTGAGCATTTTGTTTAAGAAGTGAGTATAGACTGATTTATTGACAGATCGAAATTTGTCAGATATTATGACAGTTCCGGTCTATTCAGGGAGTTCTATTTAGCTTGTTTAACCCATCCGATTATCAAGTCGCACTGCTTCATACGATGAAAGCATATTAAGCAGCTTGAGGTTCAATGCTAAACGGATGGCCCTTATCGATAACAGAATGCAATCCTGGATCATAATTATTTTCAGGGAGCAAGCCAATGTCCCTAGCGAGTTGTGACGCAAAGCATCTGCCTATCCTCAGTGGTTTCGATGATTATGGTGCCTCGTTTTTTCATCTAGAAATTTGGAAACACTGCACTACCGTTATTTACTTCGGTCTCCAACCACTTGCTAACAGATGATTTTAATCAAGAAGCAATTGCAACTCCATCAATCTTTAGCAGGGTATGTGCGGTTTGCCAGGCAGTAAAAAGGCATTTTCCTAACCACTGCAATTGAGTCGGTTTCGGCCCAAGCGGATCTCTTGTGGTGACAATGCTGTTACTTAGTTATGCGATTTGCTCCAGGTTCCGACCACGGAGCACATGGCAACATATACTTGTATTTAACATGGAACGAAATATCGCGACGATGCTGTCAATTAACGTTTAACGAAAATGAATTCTGACAGCTTATATGCTATAGCATATTCATCTAAATGCAACCACTAAGGTAAACAATCGGTAATTAATGTTAAGTAGAGAGATTTAGGAGGGAGTAATTCACACTTTTCAGGCAAGCAGAACCCCACACTTTGATCAAATCGTGTCAAATTGGCTAATAGCTTTTTTACTATCTGGGTACCATCTCACAAAACAAGCATGTCTTACTCTCGGTCGGTTGCCCTCTCACTGGGTAGAAAATCAACCTTGACGTCTCAACAATTAACACTTAACGTAAAACCTTGTCAAGGTGGACGAACATAAAATCGACAAATGCGAATGAGGTTTAACCGAACGACACAAGAGCAGAACGAATATCGGCAATAAAATGTATTTTAAAACCTTCCAATCCAGTTCTTATTTATGAGACTACAACGATAATACGTCAGCGAAATGGGTAACACAGCTCTACTAACTGGCAGAGTGTATCGGTTTGATCTACTCATTATCTTCCCCCTTTTTACAAATCCATTCTTTACTTAGCAGATAACAGGAAGGTAGTAAAGATTTACAATACCCTAACGCTTCTTGTATATATTGTATTATCCACTTTGAAAAATTAGGTGATGGCGATTCTCGATAAAATGAAAATCGGACGGACTATGAAACCCAATGAACGACAAGGTCAGGCTTACTTGTTGTTAAATCAGCAAAATCCGTGAAAAAATGGAACTGGCAAAAGCGGCGACTAAAAGTAAATCGCAAAGACGCAATAATATGTGGTCGACAACGGTTATGCTGTTTTCTATGAAGAGCGCAATAGTGGCTGAGTTCAACGAACATCCCAGGCTTAAGCAAACAATCGGTTGGTATAGCATCAACGAAATTCTTTCGGGATGAAAAAGTAAATAAAGGATGTGCTAGTGTTTAAGCATGCCCTTAGTGGAGGTCATTGAAAATAAACAACTTGGTGTAGCGGGTGGGAAGAGAGAAGCCGGAAATGACAGCTGGCCACAACATTCGGGTCATCGGTGCATTGCATGCACGCACGCACATCGACGGCGTCTCGATTCATCCCTGTCCAACGCTAATCGCGCTCACCCGCGAATCACACAACACAAGGGAAAGCTCCTTAGACAAACGCATTTATTACACAACACAAATAACAAAAACAAGTCTATCTTATATAAGCAAATCAAACAATCACAGCACATGTCTGTGCCGGATGTTACTTCGATCCTATTTGTCAATCGATGTTGTGTCAACCGGTAAACTTCAAGCCTTCGCCACACAGACAGACGAATTGCATAAGGTTCGATTGTGGTTGACGTTGTCCACCTTGACATACTTCTGAAGATGTTGTCGCTCGAACCATTCGAATGCAATCCTTCCGGAACCCGATTTATTACCGGTTTGCGATCGTATTCGTCGATCTTTTCGGCTCTGCTTGTGTTGTGCCGGAGGGCGTGCGCCTGTAATCCGGCTACTTGGAGGATTGGTGCCGGAATCTCGGTCGATCGGGCATCCAGATGCTGGCTTGTGCATGTTGTTCAGGCGCCGATATGGTGAACCAGCCGGAGGGTGATGTTCTGCATATCATTCGAAAGCTCTTGATTAGCACTTATCGCTAATGCACCTCTACAATAGGACGGTGCTAAGAACAGAGAAACTATCACCAATATCAGTGATAGAACACTTAAATTACTCTACGTTTTGGTATATATATTGGTGAATATGAGTATGGATTTTTAAAACCCCGTGAAGTGAAAAGCGATGGTACGAATTATAGAAATGGATTATTGTTAGACACAATTATAAAATCATGTGAACCATTACTGTGCAATCGTACAGCACTTCTGTGCTGTGCAGCTAACACTGTGATAAATTGAGCTGCCACCGGTTGTGAGCTGCATGTGGAAACACGCCAGTTTCACTGATATTTATAATTTCTATTTTCATTTCTCATGTTTGTCTAGGCCTGGGAAACCTGGCAGTATCTTATATCATGCATGGTTTATGACTGCGGCACTTTAGCAGGATCAGGATTGTGATTTTATACATACCATTAGTGCTCTATACAGAAGCAGACTTTAACTCATGCCAGTAAGGATTAACGGAGCACAGTATTAAGTAGGTACGTAAGCGTTGAGTATGTGTAATTTAGTGAAAAGCTCATTGCTAGTAATATTGGGACGAACAGCATAAAATTACATTACACTGTGCGGACAAAAATCGATGTGAAATGAATCCTTTCCTTACGTCGTGCATGCTGGCTTGGTTAGGATTGTATTACGCGACCGTATTTTCCGCTAACCGTGCTCAAACCAAATATAGGGCATACAGCTTAAAGCGTTCAACAAAAACGCAAAGTAAACATACCTGATGCTCAAACTGATCGTCCTCACATAACATATGGCCACAGTATGCGCAGCGGAAGATTCGACCTCCATGCTCAAGCCAGCTTCGCTGGCATTCAATACAGACGACATCTTTCATTGGACACTGGCAACAGTGGTTTGTGATGCAACTAGAACTGTGACAGACCCAGGCTTCACAAAAATCACAAATGGCGCCCTGTAATCAGAATGAGAAAGGGAATCATGTGATTACGCATAACATGAGCTTGGAGGGTATAAAAAACAAGTCATAGTGGCACAAGGCTGATCCCTTTGAATGCCTTCAGTTGTTGTTGCTGCTGATAAAACGAACGACTCTGAATACACCCGCAAAATTCTAAAGTTATAAGCCACTTTGTAATACTGTTAAAACTTTTTATCTCGGAGGCTTGAATGCGGGTCAAGTGTCTGTCAGGTGTTATATTTTTTATGTTTGCACGGCTTGTTGAAATGCCTCTTCGTGAAGCCAGCTAGTTAAGCTCCGTTATTCGGACTACGTTTTTCGGGTGGCTAGCCAATAAAATGGAAGTGGTCTGAAAGTGCTCACTTTTGGTCTAGCTAAGGCTGGAGGGGCGCATATGCCTGGAGGTGTAAGTGAAGGCAGGTGTGTATCGCCCGACAACAACAAAGAACCAATATTAACGGAAAGAGCCCATATATCATATATATCTATATAGATAATATATATATATATATATATATATCCAAAAGGAAATCAGCCCGAATGGGCCAGATGTGAAGAATGTAGATTGAGACATGACTATCCAACTTAGCACAACTTGTAGATTATTCATAATTTGTAACGCGAGGCCAAATTTTATGCGGCAAAATAAGGAAGAGAAACTACACTCATACGAAAGAGTCGTAGCAAAGATTAAGTATATGCGCAAAAACGGTTTATCAACTCTGTGCAGTTCACTCAACTGAAAAATTTCACAAACATGCAGCGTTTTGAGCCTATGCTCAAAAAATTGTGTACGAATAACAAATGCAATGATATAAAAGGCGAGCATCACGTGGTTGTGGTGGTATAAATTAGCTTCTAAAAGACAATATCCGTCCGGTTTCAAAATTGAAATGACAACTTACGACCATTTGTAAGCCGGTCACATGAGATGCTTTATGTTTAACCAGACAATCTCCAGTTTGTGCAGTACACTTTTGCTTGCCACAATTGCAGCACTGAGGGAGTCTGGGAAAGGCATGGCAGAAATAACAGAATGCGCGAATTTTCTGTCTACGATTGCAATGAACGCATTCCTTTGAACTGGATAAAACTTATGGCCAATTTAACATACCATCATTTCGTTTGCAGGATGTTCATTTAAATCCAAAAATAAACGACGCGTTCGGATCTGTTTTTGTCTTTCTTTACACTTTTCAGCTTTTTTCCTCTGTCCAGATTTTTTATTTGGCATTCTTAAGAATACTGCAATAAAAACAGCAACAGTAAAATTTCTAGTGATCGAAACGTTCAACCAGCCTAATCCACCTATGATGCACCAGTTTTTAATTTAATATATCGATTATTTGCAATATCATGTAACCTACACACTAGTTTGAGAAATCCAATATTCTTGTTCATGATCCCGCACTCGATTCAAGGATATTTACAGTTTTGCTCTCAGCATCCACGTTCGCGTGCTATTTTCGCGACTGCTTAATTAACCCAAATACTTCCTTAGCCTGTGCGATTTATGACAGTGTGGAAAGGTTACTAGTGAGGGTTTTTAGCTGTCTATGCCACGTGACGGTTTGGCCACCATGAGATTTACGACAATCGGGATGTGGGGTCACAAAAAGAATCCGTTTCGGAAGTCGGTGGTACGGCATCCATAAAACCTGACCCAACCAGCGTAACCTATGCAGGTTAATCTGTTTCTCCATATCAACATTACATACCTAAGAACTTATTTAAGAGATAATCATTGCGTGTTCGAGTGTAACTGCTAACTCCTAGAATGTTGCGGAGACATCGATCGTCAAATACTTGGAGACGCCGAATGTGCTCTTTACGTAAGATCCAAGTTTCGCACCCATACAGTAACATAACACGAACTGTCGCTTTGTAGACTCTATCTTTGAGTAGCAGAGACAGTGCTTTTTGGCTGGCTTGCCGAAATACCTCCACGTGGTGCCAGCTGGGTGGGCTCGGTTCTCCGAGCTCAGCGAAAGATTCGGCGGTGGTGTCTGAGGGTGTGGTGGGTTTTCGCCTGGCAAGCGTTCTCCCTATAAAAAGCCACAAAAATCCAATGATGACATCACGACGCGGCGGATGTGACTCGCCGCTCCAAAAGTCACTGCCCCTTGTCCTATCCAAGGACATTGTATGGTGCACAGGCAAAAACTGAAGTCACCAACCTATCAACGGGGTTATCGGGCTCCGAACTGGAAATTCCCAGAAAAGGGCGTATGAACCGCTTCGTCGGTCACCGGCCACCGATAGGTGCGAACCTCTCTCGCTCCACTGCCTTGTAGGTAAAGGCTCGGGGTGGGACCCCCTAAACGAAATCTCCCCTACTTCGGTGTAGGCAACCGGGTAGTATCATGCCTACGTTCAACGATGCCGATGACAACGCTTTGTACCCCCCTTCTCGCTTTGTACATCTCATTGTTTATGTTGAACGGCACTATATCTGTATCAGATTGTGCAAATATAATAATAAATAAATTTTTGACGCCAGAGGTGACCTAAATTGCGGAATGCTACGGCGCTTTAGAAATGCGTAGAAAGACCTCGTCATCTAACGATGCAGAATTATTGATACAACTACGGAGAAACGTAAAACGATCCATAATTTCAAGCGCCTGATCGTCGAGTAATAGTGCTGTTTGATAAGTCGATGCCTTACACTGCACTTAGAGGGCGCAAACCGCATTCCAAATGCGGGCACATTACTAGATAACTTGTTCAGTATCGCCTGTGCATCTGTGTACGAGTCGAAAAGCAGAACTATATCATAAGTATAGTCCAAGTCGAGATGCTTGTCACCCGGCATTATGTGAACTTCGGAAGCTTAGGCCCTTTGCTGCATAGTTTCATGATAGCGTCAATTACAATATTGGACATCCTTGTCGGACGCCACTTGTTGTGGGGAATTTTGGTGAAAGGTCGTTGTAAACCCTAACGCATCCGGATGTATGAGCAAAACGTGCACGCAGTATGTTTACATACTTTCGTGGAACGCCTTTGCACAGCAAGATGTTAAACGGAAAATTTCAATTGACTGAATCAAATGCTCCTTTGAAGTCTAAAAATTTGGCTATCATCGGCTCTCGATAAGTGTGCGGCACTTATAAGATCTGTCGAAGAGTAAAAATGTGGCCGACACAGCTTCTGTCAGGCCGGAAGCCAGCTTGCTGCTCTCTGATCTGTGATTCCCTATGCGGTGTTAATCTACGAAGACATATGGACGCTAATAATCTCGTAATGATGGGAGTGAGACTTATCCCATGGTGATTAGAGCAGGAGCTTCGCACATCTTTTTAAATATAGGTATGATAACCGATTCGCCCCCTCTCTGAGGTACGGATTCTGACAACCACACTTCACGGAGGAGATGGCTTAATGTGTTGATTAGGACTTGGCCACCTTTGAACAGAACAGGCGGTATGTCATCGGGGCCAGCAGCTTTGAATCGTTTCATCGATTCGATACATGCTTCAATTTCTAAATCATTAGGGGGATCTACGCTAACAGACCAAGGATCACACTGCTTCAAATGAGAAAATGATTTTGTTGCAGGCGGCCAGCTGAATAGTTCTTCAAAAAGTTCGGCCCAGCGTGAGAAGGGCGATTCTTATTAGTGATGAGAGTAGTTCCTGTCGATCGAATAAGTTGGAGGAGTTTTCGCACGTTATCAGCATAATTTTCAATTTCCATTTGTTCGACCTTATTTAGCCACCACTTTTCTCTGTCTAGTCTTCATCTCTGTCTAAGTTCAATCCTTACGCGTGTACGCTCTGATTTGTGTCCAAGACCATGAGGTATTTTGCGGCGCTGGTGAAGACTCTCTATAGAGCGCTGTGAAATCCAATGGGATTTTGGGGATGATTGTGTAGTCCCACAGGCTGATATTGCGACAACCCGCATAATCCCCGCTATCTTGTTCCATCTTTCATCGAAAGTTGTAAACAGAGCAACTGGGAATGAGTTGCTTAAGGTGGTTTTATAAATTTCTTGAACTGAAGGTTGATAGAATTTTTCGACCACAGTGCGCTTCAAATTCGAAGGCTTCGTACAGGAGAACATTAACGAGAACCTACATCGCACAATAGCATCATCGGAATCTATACAAGTATTCCAAAAGGAGTGGCAGTCCTCGATGCAACCTATCGAGCGAGCAATTATGAGAATGTGGTCGTTTTGGGCCAAAGGTTGGACTCATGCGGCGAGCAACCTGTGAAACGTTGGCATCGTTTATGGCGAAAAGAAGTACTGCTAATGAATAATCGAGATTATGCACAGAATTGTATGAAGCGTTCATCGTTAATTGTGTGTTGGCCCTCAAGACCAAAAATAGCACCTATTTGTGATTAAGATGTATTTAAGCGACCCAGTCTGGCATTCATATCTTCAGCCAAGACACAAATATCGAAGCTTTTTACTCTCAAACTTGGGAACCAACACTGTCATTACTCTATTCAAGCTATAATAAAGGGTTCAGCTTTCTGATAGGAGCTATTACAGCCCAAACTAGAACAACATAGTGAGTAATTGAGTAACTGCACAAATGCAAGTTGACACAATTAAATAATAATGATAAATTAACAAGCATTTGCGAACTTGGGAATAAATCCTCATTTGCAACTTGAAATTTAGCTTCATGTGGGGACTAATCTAAGTCCTATAATCGGTGCAATGCAGCAACGGTAACGGTTTGGAGTATTTTTGAAATATTACACTGACAGCACGATGGTTATTTTTTGTTGGAAGTCAGATTCTATTAATAAGTAGTATATGACGTTTAAAAATGCAGGACGGAAGCACACAACCGGTAGTGAGCTGCATGCTGAAACACCCTAGAGTCTGACTACCCTTTCTATTCTCTATTTCTTTTCTCATATCTGTCTAGGCCTGGGCAACCTGACCGTATCTTCGCTCACGTGCAGTCTCTGACTGTACGGCACTTTGTCTGGATCAGGCTTGTGCTTTCATGCCATACCATACACGACTGGCTTTGTGGAGTTCGAATGCCAGGTTATGGATACGCATACCCGATTAGCGGCAATAAACGCGAAACCGGTCATGTGCTTCTATCCCGCTTTTCGAAAGTTATATACTGCTTATTAATAAAATCTGACTTCAAAAAAATTAACCGGAATTTGATATATATGTATGGATATGCAATACTTCTGAACTGTATGGCTTACATCGTATTAAATTGATTTGCCACTGGTGGCCAGCTGCATGCTGAAACCCGCTTGTCTTATTACC
The DNA here is from genome assembly GCA_013407085.1 of Atriophallophorus winterbourni. Taxonomy (NCBI): domain Eukaryota; kingdom Metazoa; phylum Platyhelminthes; class Trematoda; order Plagiorchiida; family Microphallidae; genus Atriophallophorus; species Atriophallophorus winterbourni. The sequence continues at coordinate 53,063 of JACCGJ010016162.1, read as the reverse complement.
ATTACTATTTTCTTTCTCCTGACTGTCTAGGCCTTTGCAACCTAGCAGTATCTTAACCCACGTGCAGTGTATGTCTGTGCGGCACTTTGCCTGGATTAAGCTTGTGTTTTCATGCATACATACATCTGTCTATGCCTGAATAAACTGATAGTATCTTGGCCCACGTGCGGTCTATTACTGTGTGGTACTTCACTTGGATTAGGCTTGAGATCTATCTATCTATCTATAATCTATGCAGAGTAAAAGTCTGAAGTGATTAAGCAGGAGTTGAAAACTCTGATTCGGTTACGGAAAGACGCATATTGACTGCAGAGACGGGCTTTAAACTATTTAAAGAAAAGTTAATGTTTTTTTCAAATCGCGTGCATGGCAGCAAGCGAAGATGTTATTTTAAAACACAGCCCTTAATCGTGTGAACCGAATGTCTTACAGGGAAGCTGTAACTACATCTAAAAGTCTCCTCGATTTGGAAATCAATCAAGCCCCTCTCCGTGATCGACCTTGGCGCGCGATACAAATTTACCTCGAAGGATTGCAGATAAAGTTTTATTGTGCAACTCATTCGATTCATCTTCCGTTCAGATTGTGGTTACGCTGCGAAATAATTGTGTTTTATCAGTGCAACCAATTACAATATTTCTCAAACATAATGGGCCGCGTTGATACGATGATTAAATGGAATAAATTCGCAAAATGTACCCAGGATGTTAATGATGACTATCCTTCCATCCAGCGGGATAGCTGGGATACTTTGCAGCACCTGCGATGCAAAAATACTTCTTAGTCGTTCTGCGATTCTTTGACACAGTGAAAAATGAAAGATATTTTTCTTCTGCGTTGCTTGTAGAGCACGGCACCGAAGGGGAAAATGGCGATAAACGCTGTAGAAAAAGCGTAAATTATTTGTTCACGACGAATCAACGAACTTGAAACCAGCTAAGGACCCCCTCAGAAAACTACTTACGCGGATGCAACAGCTAACACGTCCATATCATCATTTCCGGCCCCTTGTGGTGCTATATTCTCCAAACTGCTACGCCTCGAGTCTCAACTGGAAACAGACTCTCCACCTGCTTGCACAAGTCCTGAGGATAATCTGGTATTGCTAAGTGTGAACCGATCAACAAAATCACACACTGCCTCACACGTGAAGCCATAACCAAACAACGCTGGGAAACTGCCTGCGGTTCCAAAGTCCAATCACAAGAACATGCAATCCCTGACCATTATATGTACAAATGTGCCGGAAAGTGTATCTCCATGCTTTCAAGAACGCAGACAAGATTATGTGCAACAATGGCGAGCTCTCTGTGAAAAACTGAAACTTGATGTAAACCCGGTTTCTTTAGTACGTCTTTCCATACACTCAAACTCGCCTCACGTGGACGCGCCACGTCTACTCCGAATCACTCTTGACTCCAATGAGAAGGTTGAGGAGGTCTTGCTCTTGTCCCACCTTCCTCGAAATATAAATTTGTATGTTCGTATTTACCTGACGTTTCTTGGCCTCAGATGCAGATGCAAAAGCAAGATATCTTCGATTAGAAATCTTCAAACGATAAACGCAGCATTTTTGTCCACGATGTGCCTGAACTTGGAAGTTATGATTTAGCTAAAAGCACTTTAGACGACTGTTCTCAGTGTTGCTACATCCAAGAACTCAGCAAAATTCACGGAACATTGACGACTGCCGTGAGACACCTTCCTACGTCCTCCTGCTGCAAGAGCAATACCCTGAAAATTACCTTCCAATCAGAAGATATAGTTAATGATGCTTTGCGTTTGTGGCATGATAAAAAACGCTTTGCAACTACAGAGGTCCGTCTTCGCTCCGCAGTTGACAAACCAAGACCTCGTCCGCAATCATCGGTCGCACCCAGAAGAAATCAGTCTGCTAACGTACTTCAAACGAACGCTTAAAAAAATCCGCGTTGCCGATTTCAGTGAGACCAGTAGAATAACTGCACACCCCTTCACCACACCTCATACCCTGCAATCGCGCAGCCATTCATGCTGTTACACAAATGCTGCTGGTTTCATGAGAAAACTTCCGGAACTCCGTTACCGCAATTCCCTGTACTCACGGTACCTAGTAGACATTAACGAGACGTGGTTATCAAGCATAGTGTAAGATGCGGAACTCACCCTTCAAAATATGTCATTAATTCGCCCTGACTGTACTAGAGGAGGTGGAGTGCTGTTTTATCATCAGGAATCGCTTCGCTCTGAACCATTATCTGACCCTGCGTTAGGTGACTCTGATGTTCTTTGGTTCCAAATCTCACTAAAGCAAGACAGTCTTCTCCTGATATCATTTGTTTTTAGATCTCTCAGTAATACGCTATTGTTCGATTCCTCCCTTCTGTCATCACTTCGACGTGCTTTAAGTAAAACATTCTACCACATACTGATAATGGTAGACTTTAAATGTTGCGACTATTATGGTGAACATGCCTTTCACACATTTGCCACCGCGTTGTCCGAAATATTTGCAACCCATCCATTAAACAATCAGGTTCACGAAGCTACTCGGTTTCGGGGCACAAATACACCATCCGTTCTGGATCTCATCATCACCAACGAAGAGTTAATAACCCTCCTTTGGGCCACAGCGATCATGTTGTCTTGACATTCACCGTTGTCTGTTTCATGGATTACTTCAACGAAACTCGTCCTAAAAGCCTAGGTCTAGGTCTGTTTCACCAATTCGTCGCAGCTAATTCATGTGATTTATTACTATTTGACCAGATCGATTTTGCATGGACCCTGATTTTAACTCAGTGGCACGCGCTGCTACCTCTTACGAGTCACGAAAAGCCCATCCGTTAAAAAACCCAGATTATTCCTTCGCAGCACAACACGCAATGCAATAGCACAACGAAACTTAGCATGGCGGTGTTACAACACAGGACGAAATCAAAATGACTGGGATATTTATAGGTCATTGGGAAATCGTTGCAAATATCTCAGCTGCCAAGACAAATGTCAGTATGAAATGCACATCTGTAACACGTTTTTGGACAACCCAAGAAGTTTGTTCTAATTTGTGAATCAGAGACAAGTAGTTAAACTTGGGTTTCCCTACCTATGCAGCGTAAACGGTCTCACATCGACCGCATCGGAAGCTGCAAACATGTTGTCTGAACACTACACCCCAATTTCCAACCCTATTTATCCTGAAAACTCCTACCATTTTTCTTGTCCCTCACATGACGAATAGGAAATGCCGGAAATAACGTTTACCCCTGATGCGGTCCGCAAGAAGATTTCATGTCTACGGCAATACTCTTCACCAGGACTCGACGGCATCCACCCTAATATCCTGAAAGTAGCCGCATTGCACATATCTAATATACTTGCCACGTATTTTCAACGTTGTATGGGCTTCGCTACAGTCCCCCAAGCTTGGAATGAAGGTGTTCTCACGTCTATCATTAATGGTGGTATCCGGTCGGATCCCGCAAATTATCGCCCTATAGTGCCTTTGCCAGTCTTTTCTAAAGACGTAGATAGCATAATCTCTGACCACCTTGTCTCACATCTTAAAACTAATCGACTATTAATCACACAATACCACGGCTTTCGCGCCAGCCGTTCGTGCACTTCCAACTTGCTTCTTGCACGGGATGACTGGACAAAATTCGTTGACTAAGTCATTGGTGTCGATGCAATATTTTTGGATTTTTCCGAGGCATTCGACCACGTCGACCACGTGTATCTGTTACTCAAACTTGCCTCTTGCGGCGTTGGGTCATCCTTAATGTCCTGAATGAAGTACTTTCTTCGTGACCGCTCCCTCTGTGTTCTAATGAGTGATTGCCATTCAGCCCGCTTCCCAATCAAGTGCGGTCTGCCATAAGGCTCCGTTCTTGGTCCCCGACTCTTCATCATTTTCATCAATGACATTGGCCAGAACATTGAATCGCCGTTCCTCCAATTTGGCGGACGATCTCAAAATCTGGCGCTCACTAAAATCGCCAACGGATTCACATGCCCTACAAGGTGGCTTAGATCGCTTACACAGCTGGTCTTTAAGAATTCATCTCCCATTTAACACCTCCAAGTGTAGCGTTCACCCCATCCGACATTCTGATCCAGTCGTTTACAGTTTGGGTACAGCAGTAATTCAGAGGGTTCGACAATATAAGGATCTCTGTATCATCATCCCGCACGATTTTGGTTACATCACGCAATGCGAACGAGCCTCAGCTGCAGCCAATCGCAACATTGGCTTACTTCGCCGCGCTTCCGGCAGGTATGACCGGTTTCTCTTCCGGACACAGCTGAATGTCTACATCCGCCCACACTTGGAATACGCTGCACAGGATTGGCAGCCTTGCCTATGAAAAGTTATGTCCCTTCTCGAAAAGGCCCAGCGATGTGCGAAAAAGATTGTCCATGGTATGCACAGCCTGTCTTAAGAGGAAGGTTATGCGGTTTAGATATATTCTCCGTTACCTACCGTCTTCTCCGCGGTGACATGTTACTTACCCAATGGATTTTGACTGACCCCACCCATCCATGCAACTCACTATTCGTTTTCCCTCCAAGCACTAACTTCCGAGGACATGAGCTAAAACCAACAGAGCCGGCATGAATATTGACACGGCTTTTTCTCCCTGAGAGTTTGCAGTTAGTGTAACACTCTCCCAGGCACGCTTTTTGAGGCTGCTTCTTTCGGTTCATTCAAAGGTCTCCTCTATTCTCACCTCCATGAATTCTCCCACTCCCAAGACACAAGTACCCAGTGAACACTATTTTCATTTTTTAAAACCCCTACCGTATTTTTCCTAACTCACTAGCTCGTGAGCACGGTAAGTTCTCTTTCTGTGCCACTTGCATTTTCGTTACAAACCCGCTAACTCTGCCAGATTCCAGTATCGGAAGTCCAAACAACCGCAGTTTCGAATAACTCTGTTCCGAAGGATGTGGTAGGTATCTGTGTCTTGAGGTGACGCCCGTCCCGTCCAAATGTCACAAAAATCCATTGATGGTGCAGGCAAAACGCGAATGTGGGCCTCTATAAGGCCTTGGAAACTCAAACATTTTTTCTCTGCTTTTTCGACCCACCGCTCAATCTATTCTGTGGTTTTTACAAGCTCTTAGGTTCTTATACCGTAATAAACTATTGAACTATTAAACTATTAAACAACTGGGTACAACCACTATTTCCGCGGAACGAACCAGTAGTGAAGCCAATGAAAGTTTTAAATTAACAAATGATGTGTATAAGCCAGGACAGAAGAGTTTAATCCGAAAATTACCCGGGAGAAAAAATTTGAAGTTCTAACGGTAATTTGCAGCAATGTCATTGAATCAACAGCACTGTCGCTAAAGCAACGAGGCAGATGACATGAAGCAATTGAATGATTTTTGCCAATCCTTAGGTATTACCGCCTAAAATGCTTCGTTCACCCAATTATTTAGACCCCCAAACTCACTCAGCCTGCTGCATGTATTATACTGTCTGTCCAAGATGTAGAAAATATCTTACTCCCTTACTCAGTTTAGTTTAAAAAGCATCGGCCTCACAAACACTTCCTGATGTTGCGTGGGGACAACAACAAATTCGTTGCAGCAATCCGGAACTAGCAAAAGAAGCAATAAATACATGACAAAACATGATTATGTGTTATTTATCTTTTATGAACTGATATTTTCTATGCTATGTTAACTGTCGAGCTCTGTGCTTTTTGTCACCATAAATCAATGAAACTTGTATCATGAAATCATATACTTGCATACCGCGGATATTGACTAAAATTGTACAAATAGAGACATTTAGTTCAGCTTTCTCTTTAATTGACCGCACATTGAATCGTATTCATATAAGTTCTCATATATCCCGCGGAACATTTTTTTAAATATCTCACGGGTACCTACTGTGAATGATCGCCCAATTTCATATAACATCCGAATGACGGCAGGTGTCTTCCCCAAGTATTCCGCTCGAGTTTGAATTAAAATAAATGCAAGTACTCTTAGTTCTCTTTTCTGCTGTACAGACAACATGACAACACTATCACAAGTTTACATCCATTACTCCGGTTCAGGCACTATGAGTACCGCTACACTGTATTTTGCGTGATTGACATGCGATCTTGTATACATTATAATCGTGTTCGAAAGAATAAGTTACTTTCTTCTCGTGCATTAAAAATACATGACTAGATTTCAATTGCACTTTGAATACAAATTAAAAGTTTGACACTAATAAAAAACTAGCCAATGATCTACAATCGCATATTATTCTGTGGTTTTTGTAAAGCTATGTGCTTTTTAGACCATTGAATTGAATTGAATTGAATTGAATTGAATATATCTGGAATATACTCCCGTAAATCCAGATTTAGAAATATGTGAATAAAAGGGATATCGATGTTTTAGTTTACGAGCTAGAGAAAACAGCATTCACTTCAGTTCACTCTGCATGACTGTAACTAGTTAACGGCCTATCCAGCATCCAGAATTTCTATCGTTGGAATACGTTATGTAAAAATCGCTTAATTTATCACATATGAATTTATTTTTTGTCGTTTTTCTAAAAGGTGTATTTTTCGGACAAAACATATTACACTAAAAAACATTTATATACGTAATTTATCAGCTTATTTTGTTCAATTGAGTGAAAATTTCATAACCATAACGACTTGTTTGGGTTAGTGCGATGGGCAGCGTTTAATAGTAAGCATTTTATTTCGAAACCCACTTACAGTGATTGCAGTTGAACACTGTGGCCAATTTACGGGACACGCCTCAAAATCACGTATTCTAATGTCCTTGATAACTTAAATGGATAAGCTGACATCCATTATCAATCTTCATTTATCGTATCCCACATTAAACTTCAGACTTTATTTTATCAACTAATGTAACAGTGGCATCTGGCAAAAAATATTTCTGGTAAATTAAATGTAGTGATTCTTAAAATATTCCACTCGCCTTTAGCTTCTTCAATTTAGTCTGGTTTGATGTTGTAGTTATCTCATGCCTCGTTGAACTCAAATATAATGACTTCTCCGATAGATCAAAAATAGAATAGATTTTATTTTAGATTAAATAATTTAGAAGACCTGTGTCTCTACACATTTATTATTGTACACTTCTATTTACTCTATCTTTCGCTAACGTGATTTGAAAATCTGTCAGCTCCACGTGTATATTGATTAATCTTCGTCGCCCGATTAGTTTAAAAAATCAAATAGCGCGAATCAACTAAAAAGAGGATTCAAAGTTCAAAGCAAAATACATTACATTAACAACAAAAAGTAATTCAAAGTTTTAATGGGTTAAAAAGAAAATAAAGTGTGTTTTTCGTTTATATTTGTACCGCCGAAGCGAGAACATCAACAGGCAGCGAACAAGAGCACTGCACTTTTCTCTATTCTATTATAAGGTCAACATCGATCGAAGTGATTTCGGGCGTATGTTGCAAACGGAAAATATCTGCCCTTTCAACAGCACGTGGGCGAGTCCACTACACATTGTTCCTAAGAAGATAGTTAACGACTGGAGAACTTGCAGGGATTATGGAGCTCTGAATAAGCTCACGAACCCGGATAGGTATTCAATCCCGCATTTTAATGATTTATCCATGTTCCTGCATCATAAGCGACTGTTTAGCGAGATAGATCTTGTTCGTGCGTAACCAAAGTCCGATACACCCAGTGGACGTGCTTAAAACTGCATTGACCGCAACATTCGGTCTCTTTGAGTTTGTACGCATGAAATTTGAACTGCGCAACGCTTCGCAAACTATCCAACGTTTAATGGACCAGGTTAAGCATGGACTGGATTTCGTATTCGTCTACATCGACGACGTACTGGTTGCTAGTCGTTCCCCCGAGGAACACATACAAAACTTCAAACTACTGTTCGAACGCTCACATCATTACGAGGTGGCCATCAATTCTTCCAAGACGCAACTCGGACAGGATTCCATCGATTTTCTCAGCCATCACGTCAACTCTGAGGGTATTAAGCGATAAAATTGACGCCATTATAAAGTTTCTATTGCCTGACTTACTCACCAAGCTTTGTAGGTTTTTGGCATGGTCCATTACTATTGCCGCTTTATCCCAAAGTGTTCAGAGCTATGCCAACCCATGACGGACCTACTAAAGCTTGAAAAAAGCTGTTCCGAGCGGACGAGTCAGGTAGAACAGCTTTTCAGAATATCAAGCAGGAAGTTGGCGAAATTGTGTTGCTAGCACACACCTATCCACAAAGCACACTCACGCTTTTGACAGATTCATCCTTTGTTGCTGGTGGTGGCGTGCTACAACATGGAAAGAACGGCAACTCAGTACCAGTCGCTTTTTTCTCAAAGAAGCTACAACCCGCAAAGCAAAACTATATTACGTTTGGTCGCGAATTCATGCCGGTGCATCTATGTATTGAACTTTTTCGTCACCTGTTGAAAGGACGTAAATTTGAGATACTCATAAATCCCAAGCCATTGATCTACGCGCTATCCTCGGCCTCTGAGTAGTACACCCTAAGTGAAATACGACAGTTAGACTACATCTCGCAACGCACGGCAAAATTCATAGCCAATTTCAGGATTCAAGCATCGTGAATAACCGCAGGTTATGCCCTTCAATCTTCACGCAATTACTACCACTTAATATATTTTTATGTTTACGCAAAGCACATATATCTGCAAAATTTCGAAATAACAATTACTTCACAGTATTCCACTTCAGTTGTTTCATAGTATACGTTTTTGAATAAAAATCGATTGGAAAAGTGCCACCATTGACGTCACTTTAATGAATATTGTAAAAGCTGTGATGATATTTTCTTCCAAATGTAGTGTGAAACAATTTGAGTGAAATTATGATCCATCCACATGGGATAAATCGACAAATCGCTTCTAGGAATCAACTAAAAAATGTCGTTGTTTCGTCAAATTCGTAGATATGGATTTTTTGGCAAGTGAACCAGGAAATTTCATTAATTTCCTAAAACTTTTATCAGTCGATATTAAGACAACTAGAAATTAGGATACATAATAAAATAGCTGTAAAAGAATATTATCAAACACTACCACATAGACCTTCTAATCAAGAATATTTTCGACATTCAGATATTTTGTAGCCACTTGTTATCAAATATTTTGATAAATTTCTCATGAAAATTTCAAATACCGTGAAAAAATGTGAAAACATTGCAGCAAATAGAACCTACCTATGATATCCAGAAAAAAACATTCCTCAAAGTATTAGCTGTAGGAAGGCACTGAATTCAACTATATTAACACAAGTTATGATGCGCTGAGCTGAAGTTAAATAAAAGTGAATCACTCGCTAATAATTCTTAGAAAGTATGATGTTGAGCACCCAGCATAGCGGAAATTATGGTAGAGTTCTATTCACATGTAGAGTTATATTATAACGGTTGAGAAATCATTTGAAAAATGCAAGAAAAACTACAGATGTATATGCTTTGTTGGTTTGCTGTTTGAGCATTATATTTTTGTGTATATGCTTCACACATTTGCGTCGAATTCGATCTTACGGGTTACCAAATTTATGATAACAACCTGACATCTTCTACACCTCTGTGTGTCTATATTGTAAGATAGGTTTGCTCCTTTTGTGCACGACAAGCGACGCAAGAAGCCACAGTGGTGGACACCTGCGATGCGACTGATGATTAGAATGCAGGACCGTGCCTGGAAAAATAAAAAAGCTTATTAGACAAAATGGTCCTGGACAAGGTATAAAATGGTACTAAATAAGGCTGCGGGAATCCAACGAAAGGCACAACGTGACTTTGAATCACGGTTGGCGTGCAATATAAAGCAGTGCCCGAAACGTTATTATAGTTATGTCCAATACAAAGGCAAAACGCGAGATTGGATTGGCAACATTCAGCATGAAACGGACCCCAAATAGTTTCAGATTAAGAAATGGCTTCGGTCTTTCTCAAACATTTCCAGTCTGTTCAGATGCTTGATCACCAAATAGATCAGCTTAACATGCCAGTCATCAAAAGGCCAGATTTCATTACTCCATTCGAGGAGTTATCCTTCACTGATGATGAGGTTTAACGAGCTCCTGCATAAAAAACCCCATAAATCTGCTGGCCCTGGCGACGTTCACCTTCAAAATATAACGAACCTGGCGCCAATACTAGCAGAAACTGTGGGTCACCTTTTTAACACTTTCTTGCAACATGGATATATCCCGAGTATTTAAAAGCTGGCTGATGTGATTCCAATACATAAAGGTGGCAAGCTGTCCTAAGTTTGTAATTAATGACATGTATGTCTTCGTACAAACCTTTATGAAATCCTTGGGAAACTTATTTTTGGATATGATCTGTCATCATCTAGTTGATTGCTTGTTGCTGAAATCTGCTCAGCACGGCTTCCTTAACGGGAAGTCGTGCCTAACAAACCTCTTGTGTTTTCTAAATGAGGTCACCATGAGGCTATATGAGGGCCAACAATTTGAAATTGTTTACTTGGACTTTTACAAGGCCTTTGATTCGGTAAACTACAAATTGCTTGCAACCAAACTGGGTTATATGGGTATCGATGGTCTTCTGAAGAAGTGGGTAATAGGCTTTTCAAGCAATAGATTCTCTCGCGTTAGCATAGTCAGTATGTATTCGTCGAAAGTAAAAGTTGTTATTGTTGTCCCACATGGTTCCATACTCGGACTAATACTCTTCCTCATTTTCATCGATGATTTAGCAGTGTTGTTTAAGTGTCCCTGCTATATTTTTGCGGATGACGTCAAGTTTATCGGATCACATGATGAACAGGATCATCTTGAGGATATCAAAATGGTCATTAAGTGGTTTGCTACACAAAATTTACCAGTTCAATTCAATTCAACTCAATTTTAATGGTCTAAAAAGCATGTAGTTTAACAAAAACCACGGAATAATATGGGAATTACGAATAACATGGGTAGAAAAACGGGATTTGTTTGTTTACTGAGCAGTTCAGGAATCAAGTAAAAATCCATATGACAAAAACTGTTTTCGAAGTTCAAAGCTTTTATGGTGTAAAATATATAGGTTCGAAGTTAGGATTGGTCGTCATGAAATTGTCCAAATTCAGTTTTAATATATCCAAGTTGGGTGAATGTGCAACATTACGGGGTAGGGAGTTCCTGGTGAAGCATACACGTACAGAATAAAAATACCTTCGACAGTTTAGTCGAAGGGAATAAGTACTGTATAGTCGTGACTTCAGCGGGTTTTATGGTGATAAAAAGCTAATGCTTTACACGTACCATTGGATGACAACTATTGCAAAAAAGAAAAATTTAATCAAAATCACATTGTTAATATTTTTCTTGGTTCATGTTGCTTCAATACACCGGGCCAAATTCAGGGTTTTGTTTGACGTATGAATCCAATTTCGATTTGAAAACATCAATTGTCGTTGCATTCACAACATCTCGCGGTAGCGCATTGCATAGAAAGCAGATAGGCACAGAGAAGAAATAGCGACGACAATCAAATCATGAGTGCGGTATTTCGAGGCAACACGCGTGACTGCGTGTATTTCGAGGGAAGTTTACTTTTATTAGTTCGCTAAGCGGATGGTTTTCGATCCGCAGTATCTTTTAAGCCAGAATCAGGTCGATCCTCATTCGTTTTCGTATAAAATCACGCAAACCAAGGATGGCCATTCGCTCTTGATACGGGACCCGCTGCATCCCTTCAACTAACTTTGTAGCTTTGTGGTATATTCGATCCAAGATCTCGATGTCTTTACGCAACCACGGTGCCCAGGCAGGGATCAAATAATCCATCGTTGGATGGATGTTAGTATTCAAAATACGAGGAATTGTTTTGGGTGAGAACCGTCCGAAAATTTTTCTCAGGATTCCTAATATACCACATGCCCGATTAAACACGTTTCTACAATGCATACTCGGTTTCAGGTTATTAGTAATCCAAATTCCGAGGTCCTTTTTCAGCGGTGGTCCAATTTAGGATATCGTGGCCTAGATGGTATGTATATTCGCAGTTACGGCCAAGCTGTAACATATGACATTTACGTAGGCTGAAAGGCATTTGATTCTCTAGAGACCAGCGATACAGAGCATCCAAGTCGTTTTGCAGCATTAAACAATCTTCATTAGATCGGATTTGCTTCCATATTTTAATGTCATCTGCAAAAAGAACGAGCTTGCATCGCACTATTTCAGTTATATCATTTATATATAACAGGAAAAGAATAGGTCCGAGCACTGAACCTTGAGGCACCCCGCTCGTGACATCGATACTTTTCGACAATACTCCGTCAATGCGAAATCGCACGTGCCGATCGGTCAGATAATCTGTTAGCCACGATAGTAAGTTACCTGTTATTCCATATCGCACTAGCTTTTGCAGAAGCAAGCTGTGGTCGACCTTGTCAAAAGCCTTTGAAATATCAATATAACAAGCATGTACCGTATAGCCTTGATCGAGCGACATCGTCCAATCATTTAGTGTGATCAGTAAATTCGAAAGACAAGATCTGGTCCGGCGGAACCCGTGTTGTGCTGCTGACAAAAGACCTCGTGCTTCAAGCTGACCCACAATACATTCAGATATAATGCGCTCCATAATTTTTAAAATACATGGTAGCATCGTTACAGGTCTGTAATTTGCTGCGTCAGAACGACTGCCACCTTTATAAATTGGTGTTACCACACCCGCTTTCCAAGCCAAAGGTACACAACCTTCACCAAGACTCTGGATGAAAACCGCCGCTAAGCTATTTGAAAGCTCTCTATAACACACATGAAGAATCGCTGGGGTAATATTGTCCTCCCCGGGAGATTTCTTTGTATTCAATCGACGTTAGTGTCGCTCTACCACCAGTTGATCGATCACGGGCTCAGTTAGTGGTTCTACAGTGTTTGATAATTCATGATGCAATAATTGCTTTTTAGGGCAGTAGACTTGAGAGTAAAAGCACGCAAGCACATCCGCCGTCTCTTGGACTGTGACAGTCAAACCTTCTTCTGTCATGATCGGGAAAACACCTGGTTTAACTTTGGTTCTGTCATTCACAATTTTGTACAATAGTTTTGGATTCGCTTCCATTCGTTCCACCATATGTTGCTGGTACTGTTTTTTGTCCTGCCGAATTAGGGTGGTGACTCTGTTACGTATTCTGCAAAATTGTAGCCAAGATGTAGGGGTGACGTTATTGCAATGAGAAACCCAAGCACGCCTTTTCAATGAAATCCATTTTCTAGTTCTGCTGCGAACAGAGAAACGGAGGGTGTGGACATCTTTCCTCTGAATATATCGAGATTTCGACTGGATTTGCATCTGAAGGTAGTTTATCAGAGAGTTGTAATGTGTATTTGAGTCACTAGAATCAAGTTGAACATCATTCACCTCACAAAGTGCTTCTTTGAGTCTCCAAAAGTCGACTCTACGGATGATTTTAGATTCGTCACTGTGTCTCGATGCACTGCAGACATAATCGAACACGAGCATCACATGGTCACTCCGTCCCAATGGAGCTTCATAGTGTACTTATTCAATAGCTTATTCGTTGGAAGTCAAAACTAGGTCCAAAACAGAGGGCTGGTCTGTCCCTCGCATTCGTGTGTGGTTGCAAACGTGATTGTACAGGGGGACTAGATCAAATACATCTTGAAATTTGTGTTCCAGTGAGGTAATTGGGTGTTGATTTCTCGAGTATAGCTGCGGGAGGTTGAAATCCCCCATAATCAATATTTGAGCATGTGGCCGAGCGCTGATGCGCTGAAGTCTTTCAACTGACACATCATTATGATCGACGGTCGAAGTTGGTGAGCGATATATAACCCCAATTGTACAGCTCTCACCAGATTCCAGGTCAAGTGAACACCACAGCGTGTCTGTGAGTGAAAGATCAGTATCTGCAATGATATTAACATTGAGGCGCTTGTGATAATACAATGCAACGCCGCCTCCCGGGCCATCACGGTCATGACGAAAAAGTGTCATATTAGGGATTGAGAGTTCACTGTCCGTCATACTGGGCTGATACCAAGTTTCCGTCACAGCAATAAGGTCAGGGGACTGTTGTACACAGATATCAATAAGTTCTGCCAGCTTGTTGACTAAACATTGAGCATTAGTATATATACATTTGATCGATACGACTCGGTGTAGCGATGAATCAGGTGATATGAGGTAAGGGGTAGGACAATGTGATGCCAGATCTGGCTTAACAGTAAGTGCTCGTAAGGGTGTGACTTGTGGGCTAGTTATTGCGCTCCAACAGTTTGAATCAACATTTTGTTCCGTGTATGATGTACTCGGTCCGACTCGGTTTGAGCCGGACCCACTACGTTTTTTGATGTATTGATTGCTTCCGTTTCGGTGGGAACGCTGCCGTCTACCGCCCCAGCCGCGAGTGTGTCTCACTCATGGTACTTGGTCTCGGTGGACAAAGTCTAATGTCTTTCGGTAAAGCACGTTTTGCTTTTTTCCATTCGGACTTGACAAATTCAGCCATGTCGCTAGTTAAAAAGGTAATCCTGAGAGGTTTCGGTCCGTCTCCTTTATAGTTTATTGAAAAAGGCACCCGGAAAGTGTCAGTGATCACAACGTTAGAAATATTAAGCGAAGACGCAATGTAACGCCACTGCTTGAAGTCATGATCTGCTGTTTCCTGTCCCTATGCTTCAGTGGTATTTTCTGGTACTACAAGTAGAACCATACTCCGCGATAACGTTTTTTCCTTAATGTTTGAGGCACCCTTCCGTTACCACCATGGCACATCAGGATATATCCGGCAATTTGAATTCGGATCCGTCTTTAGTCGGTACGAATTTAGCAGAATGTTTTCGATATCAGCCTCGCACTTCAGTGTAACTCTTAGTAACCGAGGTTGATCACTATGAGGTGAGGTGGAATGGCGAGTTAGACGAATTAATTTTTCAGGGGTAACAGGCTCAATTTGCAATTGTTGACAAATTTGAGACCATATATCGAGGTCGTGTTTGTGTTTTCTATCTAACAAGCTCTCGCCGGACTCTTTGACATTCGTACATATTACGCTTAACGAATGAGAATGCTTGTCGCGTGTCCGGATATTCTTCATAGAATGTGAGGCTTTTTGATTTAGGTTTAGTGTGTCAGGCTCAGATTGTGCAGCGGAGGTCGACCGCGAAAGCATTTCTCTGTATGATTTTTTTTACCACCGGGAGCGTTTCAGTTGGTGCCGAATCGGTGCAGATAATATTAAGCGGAGTATTTTTCGTGGCAGCTTTGGCCAAAGAAGCGTTCGACGTAGACGGTTTCTGCTTCAAAGCCTTTTTGAGTATCACTTCAGTGTCGCGTAATTTAAGCTTTTTAGAAGCAGACTGCGGTGGTGAGGTCGAGCGTAATCGATTATTCAATTCAAAAGTTTAAGATGCGATTATTGGTTGTAGGGTAATATTCAAACTGTCTAGTTCCTTTTCCATTATCGACAATCTATTCCCAATTGTGTTAGCCTCGTTTTCAGCGAAAGATTTTGTAGGCTCGCGATCACCATTCACGATTGAATCCCTACAGGCGTTACAGAAATAGCAAACGGACGGAAGATTTTCATCATTCACGATGCGCACACATTCATCAGTTAAATTCTTATCACAGGCCACGTGCACATGTAAGTTACAAAAATTACAATTTACCAAAGCACTATTACCGATTACCGGGTCCATGCACTTGGCGCAGAGGTCAAGGTGGCTTGTTTTCGCTGTCGGGGGAACAACACTCGTATGCACACATTAATCGATCGATTTTTCGTCTGCGTGTTGATCGCGTGACTCGGCTGCGCGTTGAAGGCTGGAGTGGGGTGACCGGTTGATTGGATTTTTGGTCGACTGGTCGATTTAGTTGGGTTTGAATTTTTGATTTTGTCGTTGTACAAATAATCCGTGATAGCTCGATAACAACACAAAGTAGAACACAGAATGACGTATCAAATTAAGTAGCTTGAAGTGGTCTTTGCAATGAAACCAAGTACGTATCAATTATTCGATGAACGGTTTGCTTTGTGAAACTTCGAAACACGCGTTTTAGAAGAAGCAGTACTCCTGACGTCTTTCCATAGAGAGCTGTGGCGTTGTGTGACGGTTTCAAAGTGCTGCTCACCCACACACCCAAGTCCTTCTCCTTGCAAGTGCTTTCAAGAATATGGGAATCAAAGGTGTAAGAGAACTCAAAATTTCTTCCAACAGTCAATACCTTGCATTTTCTGACATTGAAAGGTAGTTCATTTCTAGCTGACCAGTCTTATAAGGCATCGAGGTCCAGCTGAAGCTGTCTGTAATCCTCAGTTGTGCGTACTTGTGTCCACAACTTGATGTCATCCGAAAATAACAGAATTTTGCATCGAACAAGTTTAGGTAAGTCGTTGACATACATCAGGAAAAGAATTGGTCCAAGCACTGATCCCTGCGGCACCCCACTCGTGAGTGCAATAGGTCGTGACAAAGCACCATCAACCCTTAATCGGATGACACGGTCGCGGAGATAATCCTCAAACCAGGCTAGTAATTAACACTTGATTCCAAATAGCTCCATCTTTTGTAGTAACAGACTGTGGTCGACACGATCGAATGCTTTTGACATATCAAGATAACAAGCTTGTGCGGTGAGACCATTGTCTACAGCTTGTGTGGGGCCACCATTAATCTGGCCAAGCGAGATGTCAGGATAAATGTTCGTAAGTTCTTCTTTAGTGAAAGGGTAGTAAATTACTGGAATCGTTTTCCTAAAGACGTTGTTTGTTCTACTTCAGTAGTGGGTTTCAAGAAAGGACTCGACTTTGTCTGGCCTTCTATATTTCCTGATTTTTATCCGTAATTTAATAGTTGGTATGATCCTTATGTTGTCTTTGGAACGCATTAATGTCACTCCCCATCTATTGGTGAGGGGAGTTTTTCTGTTGGATTCCAGATTACTCTAATTGTTTTTAGAGGTTGCATACCACCGAAAGAAATCTGGACACCCGATTGGCTCGTTAGCTACTTACTGTCCTCTGCAACATGAACTGAACTGAACTGAACTGAACAAATTCCGGATTTATTCTACATGTAATCTCACCACATGTAATGCATAGAGAATTTACAATACTGGAATTTGGTTAATAACTCTGGAATCTCAATATTAGATGTTTTTACATGTGTGTTTATATATCCCACTGCTGTTATCAATTTTATTGCAAGGTTAGGCGCCTGGTTCTTATGCGCCGTTGTGACGCTTTGGTGGTGCAATGGGAATATTTCTTATTCTTTTCTTGTTATTTTATCAAGCACGATGGATTTCTTCTAATGAAAATTTAAAACCCAAGTTCACACGATATCCCAGCGATTCCTATGCTTTACCACGCAGACAATTGACCCTAAAATGTACAGCTATTGGTGTCCCGTTTCCATTTATCACCTGGTATAAGGATGGACATTTAGTACAAAGCCAGCACGACAAACCTGGAACATCTAATCTCATCATTTCTCAGGGAGAGTTATTGTTTCTATCGTTTACTCGTGAGGATGAAGGCCACTATTACTGCAACGCGACTAATGCTCATGGCTGGACTGTTTCTCCTCCTGCAATGGTCAGAGAAGCAACTTTTGATGCGAGCAATGCGCGTGATCCGCAAGGAAAAACTGTGTTTGTTGGTGATAGTGTTAGTTTGGAATGCAGTTTGCCTATTGGCTCACCATTTCCCGTTTCCTCCTGGATTCGTGATAATAATGTGCTTGAAAACAGCGACAGGGTTACAATTAAAGCTAACGTCGTTCAGTTCCGACCAGTAACATTGCAAGATTCTGGATCCTATGAATGCTACGCGTATAATGAAGTTGGTTCTTGGAGAAGCAAGCCGGCTCATCTTATTGTCCAAAAGAAAAATCGTGTGCATCATACTCCTGGAAATAAAATTGCTATAACTGGTGAAGATGTAGAACTTGAATGTCTTATTAATGGTGATTCAAATTCTACAATTATATGGAAGCGCGATTCAGGAAGCGTTCCACGAACTTCCTCTATTAACCAAAAGAGTCTGCGTATCGAAAATGTGAAACTTTCAGACGCTGGTAATTATATATGTACCATGACTGGTCCTTTCGGAATCACCGAAGGTGTTTCCCATTTGTCAGTTGTTTCTCCACCTTCATTTTTAATAACACCAAACGACAAAGAGGTTAACGTCGGAGATAATGTGTATTTTGATTGTTTTATTTCCGGAAATCCTCCGCCAACTATCCGGTGGACACATAGACAACACGTTATGTGGGTTCCTGAATTCCACGAAAAGCCTCGTGATTATGGAAAGTTCATGCTGTTTTCAAACGGGACCTTATTTATACGCTCTGTTGCAATCAGCGATGAAGGATTATATGAGTGCAAGGCTTCACATCTTGCTCGGATAGAAAGATCTTCCGCTTACCTGTACGTTCGTGCGGTTGATGTGCCGCCAATTCCCATAATTGAAGTTGGACCACAAAACCAAACTGTTCCTATTGGAACCATTTTGATATTACCTTGTCACGCGAGTGCTTTGCAATATCCACTCGGCGATATAACTGTTCAGCGAGGCACCTCTAAATTTCGACCAGAGGTTCATATTGAATGGCTTATTAATGGAAATCGTGTCTCGAACATGCATGACCCTCGTATCATCGCTTTTCCCTCTGGTTCTATACAACTCAATGCTATCAGACTGGAAGATTCCGGGACATATGTCTGTCGTGCCAGCACAGAGGATTTGTCGCAACCAAACTACGCTGTTCGCTCTACCTCGTGGTTAGCTCAAATCGATGTGAAATCTTCAGTTACTGACTTTGCTCAAACGTTCAACTTCTTTTACAATAATATTCCGTTTGCCCCAACATTACCTCCACCAGACGAGATTTCTGTTATTGATATCGGAGACACGTGGATAGATTTGGAGATTATCGATGCAACGAACGGAACAATCGTTCCACAGGCAAATTCTCACCATGGATTTCGAATCGAAGTTCTTGAATATGATTCATTGTTCGGATTTGTACCTATAATCCCTTTTACTTCAAATAAGAAGAATATTATAACAGGCTTGCGTCCAAGTACCACTTATGCTGTCCTCGCCCGCCGAATAAATGGTGAACTTGTCGGCCAACCCCGTTTGCTAAGCCATTTGGTACATACAACGCGAACCTACGCAGATCACTATACTCTGAAGGACCATGCACATTCTCTTCAATTCGGTCAATTACATCTCAAACCAATTTCGCCTTCTGAACTTTCTGTAGAATGGTCCTTGTGTGGTACACCGGATTTCGTACCCGCTCCAAGTAACTTTAAGTTGACATACCAAATGGTTCCACTATCTGCATGTTTACTTTTAGATGGTGAGGAGAATATTAGTTTAAAAGAAGAAACCACTAGTGCTGTGCCCACATGTCCGAACTCCAAATTATTTGGTTCACACAGTGAAATCCTGTTGCCACACTGCAGCATATCAGAACTGACTAAACAAAGCATGCTTGATCATCAGCCTGTGTACCAATCGCCGAAACATCTAACAATATCACTGGAACCAATTATTCCCAATTCAACTGTTTTCAGAACTGTCATTGGGTCTTTAAGTTCTTTCGTCTGCTATACAGTACAAGTTGATGTATTGTATTCTGAGACCAATAATCCAATCGTACTTCGCACTAGTTCTGCCGTCTCCGCCTTAACATATGACAATTTACCGCAAGCACCGCCTAAAGTGATTTCAGCCTACTGGTTGCAAAATCAATCAGTTCTAGCAGTTGAATGGAAACCTCCATCTGAGAACGAACGAGGTGGTGTGCTTACCGGCTATAAATTACGGGTACTCGCTTCACCCCCGCAGTTGATCCGGGAAATCAGGGTAAGTCATCGACATGCGTCAAACTATTTTACTAACAAAGCTTCTCGGTTTCTTTGATGCTAGTACTATTTCGAGTTCATACATCAGTAGTAATATAAAATGAAGTTTACATAAAATTCCTTACTTGATACATGTTTATTCGTACACTCAAGCGCGCATCTACAGTGCATTTGCACTTCTAATGTCTTATCTGATGGTAAAGTTTAGCTATTCATAAACGTGTGGCCTCATGGAACATTGCTGTTCTCGTCTTAACAGTTATACGTTCATTATTTATAAACATTTAGTTCCATTATTGTTTGCGTAAGAAATCGTCACCCATAAATTTCAGTGCGAACATATGCCCACTGACCCAATTGGATCCAAGCAAAGTGCTGCACAGCCCTAGACTGCACATGGGCTAAGATGCGGTCAGGTTGCCCAGGCTTAGACATAGGGTGAAAATGGCAGTGTGACTTCAGCGTGTTTTCAGATGTATCTCATTACCGGTGGCGGTTTCATATTGCACTGTGTTGCGAGAACTGTAGAGAACTAACTCACAATTGCGCATCGGTGCAATTTTTTATAGTTATAGTCAAATGGAAATATCAAATCATATATATATATATATATATATATATATATTCCGAATCAGTTCCCTTTTTGGGGATTCGGTGGTTGAGGTTAACCATAAATCATGAACCGAAGTGATAAGCAACTCTCTGTCGATATGTCCTGTTAATTCAGAAAATCAGTTGCATATATTCAAGTAGCTGCTTCAAAACTGCTCTAGCGACATCCATTTGGGTTAAGCCCTAATATCGAATGCTCTAGATTCACACTCCTTCTTCTAGCCGTTTCTGCTAATAGATCCAACATTATATTCTAGCGCCCTGTGATTTAGGCTGAGGCACAGTAAATATTGTGCTACGTTTTGAAACAATTAATTTTTTGTAAGCATAAACATCGTGCCGGTATTTCAAACCTTATTACAGGCTACTACATAACTACAAGTTTAAAGTTTTTCGTGTACAGCTAGGCAAACTTCAGGGGCCTGTTACCAACAATCAGAGATCTTTTTTCGTTTATCTTTTACCTATTTCAATCTACGTACAAATTTTTTGATTTAGATAGCCTATGAGCGAAACAATGATCCAGTGTTAATTGAAATGCACTGCTTTTTCTAGCTTTGAACCTAACATATTGAAGTAGAACTTGGCTGACCAACTTGAATTGTCCCAACGTATCCACTACATGAAATACCCTTCCCTGCTAACGAGCTCCATTTTCCCGAAGCAAACTGGTTTTCAGGCGCCAGTCACTCGCCCTCACCCCTTCTCCTGTTGGTAGAAGCAGGTCCGCCGGGCTCGGGGAGCTACTCGTGCAGACCAGAAGCTGGACTTGGTTGTCAGAGGCTATTTGAGACGCGCGCCATATGAGAGCATTTTATAGACAGTGGGAGCTTATCCCCACTGCCAGCCCCGGCTATGACAACTTTTGGAACCTCGATATGCGTGAAATTTATTTTTAGTGCTGCTGGCCCCTACACCAAGGCTTGTGGATAAACTGAAAAATGCATCTCGCGCGCAGATTTATTTCGTGTTGCTAAACGATTAGACAGTGATATTTGTCATCATAATAATAAATGATGTATGAAATCACAAGCCTGATCCAGGCAAAGTGCCGCACAGTCGGGCACTGCACGTGGGCTAAGATACTGTCAGGTTTCCCAGACCTAGACAGATATTGGAAAGGAAAATAGCAATGACAGTGAGACTCCAGTGTATATTCGCATGCAGCTCACTACCGGTGACAAATCTTTTTAGCACGGTGTTAGCTGTACAGCACAGAAGTGCTGCACTATTGCACATCTGTGCGGCGGTAAAAATACACAAAAATAATGAATGATACTGTGAAGCCGCTGCCATAGCAAGTGTATTGGTCAAAACTAATTATTCAATTTAGTTGTTCTGTTTTGTCTGCTCTATAGGCACTCGATGCAGATTTTTTTAAGTTCAGAGAGTAAGAATCCATTTCTCAAAATCGAAGAATGTATGTGCAATATTTTTTTGTTTCCGGTTTGTTAACTGAGGCAAATGTGACCTAGGAATCGGAATAGTTTTATTATTCACAGAATTCTGAAACTGGCATATATATATATATATATATATATATATATATATATATTGTGGAATACAACGATGTGAACCGATGTATTTCTGTGCTGTGCACCTACCACTGTTAAATTGACTTGCCA
This sequence comes from Atriophallophorus winterbourni, assembly GCA_013407085.1. Lineage (NCBI taxonomy): Eukaryota > Metazoa > Platyhelminthes > Trematoda > Plagiorchiida > Microphallidae > Atriophallophorus > Atriophallophorus winterbourni. Next base: position 30,981 of record JACCGJ010016162.1, on the reverse strand, counting down.
CTGGTAGTGAGCTGCATGCAGAAACACGCTGGAGTCTCACTGCCATTGCTATTTTCTTTCTCACATCTTCATCGATTTGGATAACCTGGCAGTATCTTAGCCCATGTGCAGCCTAGGACTCTGCGACACTGTCTGATCAGGCTTTGGATTTCATACATATATTCATAATCCCTGCACCATTGGCGAATAGAATGTAATTCCGCTGGTATGTCTCATAGCTTTTAACTACATTATTGTGTGTGATATTTTCAACTTTTCGTTTCTCGTGAGTATTAATCTCTCAGCTTGGCTCAATTAATTCTAGCGAGGTTTGACTTTATTTCCAGTGAGATCGGATATCATACTTTTTATTTTCCCCAAATTTTCATTTCTTTTCGCAGGTCGGTGCTGAATCACGGTCTTTCAAATTCTCCAATTTGGATTTGTTGGTCAATTATACCATATACATTGCAGCCCTTAATTGTCGTGGGGAAGGCGTTCGTTCGTCACCAGTTCATGTCTATACTAATTTATTGACTACATCATCACCGCGTCGGTATGTGGTCTACGGCGATGGACGAATGGTACCATCTGACCAGAAACAATCTGCAAATTTGTCTCCAGCTTCTGATGAAGATATGAAAAGTCGTTCGTCGTCATCAGTGGATAGTCTTACTCGTGAACCTTGGTTTATTATTGGAGTTGTTGCTTTCGTCGTCCTATGGGCAGTAATTGTGATTGGTCTCATACTTTGCGGACGTCATCGGAGTCGTCGACACGCTCGATCAAGAGATTTATCCAATCTAGACAAAAATGGTCGAATCATTTCACCCGATAGTTTCACAACCTCTCCGTGGGCAGCATTTAGCGCTGCAGAGACGCGCCCATTAGTGTATGAGGCCAATCTGGACACAGCCTACCTCACCGGGGAAAAACCTTTGACGCACTCCAACGGATACCATGCCGTACTCTCTCAAGGTGAACAGGCAACTTCTAATTTCGGAGGCATGCCAATAGCTTTTACACCTGGCTACAATAATCAGTATCCTTTGGCTCAACCAAACGCTATCTACGCTAGTGCAGCAAATCTTCCTGTAACGTTAGCAGGAAATATGCATCGTAAGTTCCGGTTTACTATTTAACACAGCATTATTACTAAATCATAAAGTTAGATTTCACACTGCTGATATAATTTGTCCTGAATTGTAAGAGTCTTAGTATTTCTAAAGTCTAATTCGTTAATGTTTCCCATTTGTGATCTGGACAACAAAATAAGCGTTTTGCGATTTATTTGGTTTGTTTCCTGAAAACGTGATAAAGGATCATTGGTATAAGCTTTTTTGTGATTTCCAGATACCGATTTCGCTCACGCCTCATGAGTGTGTTAAAATTCACCGGATCAAACAATTCATGACAGCCAACATTCAACTAAAAATCGTAATCATTATTACACCGACATTCAGCAGCGCCATGTACCCTTCGTTTCAAGCGGTATCCATTTAGACACCCGCGCTTGTCTGACGACAAACCAGACGCGATAAAATATTTCTAATCGATGACTTGCAAATAATGTTTTGGCGCCGAGCTAAAGTTTGTTCGGACATTATGTGTTCATGCCAACACATCCGCGTACATTTTAAATTGGTAGTCGCTTAAACGATTTGTCTGCTTCCAAAACTTAGATCGAACCATCGATGAATTAGCTGCGAAGCTTGTAGTATGCCATGTAAAGCTATGGAGTTCGCATGATGTATCTTCTACCTAACGCTTTCTGAATCTGTTGCTAAAAATATCATACATTCGCAACGTATTTTTCGCCATCTATTGGTGGCGGCAACTAAGAGATTATCGCAATCAATTTGGTCACCTGTGTCGGAGCATTTATCGATGTTTCGTGTCACTGCGGTTTCAGCAGTCGAAGTGAGTTTTTGTTATTTGGTTCATTCCATCGTGACTTGTGGGTACCATCGTACGCTCACGAATGGTGATAACAACGTTCAACACGTATTTACACCATGATGCTAGGTCCCATGAGCGCTCAACGTACTGGAGACGCGCTCAAACTACCACTACCGTGCCACAAATATTCTTCATACTTTTATCCGCTTTAGGCTTGGTGCTTCTTGCAGCTCGTTTGCATTCAGTCGATAAGCGCTTGCAATTTATCGCTCCTCATGCATGTGTAGATGTGTACTTTTTATTTTTATTTCCATTGCTTACGAGGTATAAGGTGTTATTATCAGGTAAAGTTATCTGTGAAATAATCTCAAGATCTCATGATGTAGAGTTTCAAGTCATTAGCTGACTCTCTGTATCCACATCAGTGCTTTTCTGCTGTTTCAGTGCTATCGGATATATGACAGTTTCAAGCTATCAAAACGACTTACCTCGGAACTCTCATTTTGCACCTTGTTTTGATTAATATTTAGTGTTTAGTGCACTTCGAAACTTCGAATCATGGTCGTACATGGATTCTGGGCCCCTTAGATTAGAATCTACCTACGTTATAACATGGCCGTCTTTTCATGAAAAAGAAATTTTTTAATGAATCGATCAGAGCAGTTCATCGGTAACGTTTTTTCTCATGAATATGCTTCCTCGATCGGTCACAAACATTTTTCAATGCATTGAGGGTCGTCACTGTCTGGCCTGATCTTCATTGATAAGGTGAAACAGACCCTCGGAATTCTGATTCATTACTTTTGATATCCCTAGTTTACATTGATATCTCTGTCCGTCAGATAACCGCACACATTGGGGTGAATTTGTTTGTCAAGCATGCATACTAGGCTCTGAATGTCGTTTTATCAAGCTAGATGACACCTAAATAACAGATTTCGAACCGATATTCACCGTCTACGTGACAAAGAAAGTTTGTAATGAGTCGATGAACAGTTTACTGGTAAGGTTTCATGAATATTGTTCCCTTATCGATCACGAACACTTTCCGATATATTGCCGATATTGACGTTCTTTTGTATGTTTTGTCATGATTGGCCAATCGTATGATCTCGCTGTTGCTAGCAGTTGTCTTTTTGTTTTTTAATCTACTTTATAATCTGCTCTTTTTCGATGGTTCGTAAATAATAACATTTTCATTCACGTCAAGCGAGATTTAACAACCATTTTTCGATTAAATTCTAGGTGAATTTTTAGTAATTATCGTCTCCATGCAAAATACTTTCAGTTTGGTACGCTATATAACTGCAATGTTTTCCCCTCGATTCAAGCTGAAATTTGACAGTTAAGTATGCTCCAAACGGAACTGTAATGCACACGCTAAGAATACTACCTTATTTGGTCGTGCAAAGCACCACAACCCTCACAGCTCCCGCGGGCTATCACAGAAATCTCATTCACACGATCTCCTTGTTCATCCATATCGCAGTTGCTTGCAACTGACGGTAGTATCTCAGCGATCACGAAAATCATGTTGCTTCGAGTGCGCCATTGGGGATTGCTTCATCGTTCATGTACATTGACTTACTGCGAACATTTAATCGTAGCAAACTAAATCGTATGTAATAATCAGCTACAACTCAGAAGTAGCTACAAATTCGCTTTCCTCAGTTACTGCCTTAATTTGAGCAATGTCTCAGTCCATGTGTAGCCTATCTGTTTATACCCCACTTGCTCCACTCCAGACTTAAAATTTCTTCACATATCGGCTTCAGTTTTAAGGAGAGCTCTTACATTCTACACAGAAAACCAATACAACGTCCACTAACCTCCATGTTGATTAGCATCGCAATGTCACCTGGCGTGACTGCAACTGACACGCCAATATTTGCTTGCGAACCCTTATGTCTGCTTGGAATCTAGACATGCGCTCACTGATACTGCGTCAAATAATTCCTCGCGTGGCTTGAGACTGTCACGATAGTTATAATAAAATCAAAGTGTCTGCCAAGGAAACCTTATTATACAAAAGTGTGAGAGCCGCAATAAAACTCGTGTAATGGCGTCAACCTACTCGTTCACAAAACTTGATTGAATGCACTGTTACAAGGCTCATTGAACCTAAACTTACTGTCTCCACCTGATGACGACAAACAGCCCGAAACCGGTAGTGGTGTGTAAGTGCGGGAGATGTGAGCAACACGTTACATTGATCGATTGCATGTTTCATTCGTCTTAGTATCTCCATGCTTACTCATCTACGCATTCGGCATCCTTTTTACTTCCCATCATTCTCCATCTATTCAGGATTTTGTTGTACGGTGGTTGTATGGGAATTAATCGTTCGGTGTTGGCTACAGATTTTATGCTGTCAATGATGACGATTATCATGATGGTATCAATTCATAAGTCATATGTGGCACGGGTGTGCAATTGTGCTGTACTTATTTTCGTACGCTTGAAGTGATTGGGAGCGATAAATTGAGCGACAGCTTACTTACTTTTACTTTTGTGCTACTGGCTCCATGGGTGGATTATCCGGCTTCATTGTTGTCTCGAATCACACCAACCCACTCGCGTCAGTCAGAGGCGACACTGTTGTAGATATCAAGTCTCGTTCCCACCTGCGAACGCCGTAGACGGTGCGCAGTCCCAGGGTGTCCACATCCTCCTTCACATTCGACATCCATGTCTTCACTTGTCGCCAACGCCAGGTACGAACGCGTTTGGGGTCGAGGATGAGTTTCGTGAGCGCTAAGTCTGTCTTTCGGAGGACGTGGCCAAACCAGTGTAGTCTTCGCCGTTGGATGTGAACTGAAAGCGGAGGTAATTCGTTTCATCGCGTTCGAACGGCAGCGTTAGCTACTCGCTCAGTGTATCGGATGCCCAAGTTTACCCTAGGGTACCAATGGTCAAACACTTCTAACGATCATACATTCTGGGACCTCAGCGGCCACGTATCGCATCAGTAGAGCTGTACAGGACGGATCGCTGTTTGATAAACGCGTGTTTTAGTTTTAAGGCGTATCTCGCGCCTGCAAAAAGGCATTGCGCGCACGATCAAACTTTAACTTCACTCCAGCTGATTATGTCTGAGGATGGAAATTATTCGCCAAGAAATACGGGTTCGAGCCACCCTTCAGATTTTTGACTTCAGATCTCTAGGACTCTGGATGCAACCAGAAACAACTTGGTGTAATAGTTGATGCCAGATGTACGTTGAACTGTTTCCTCTCTTATCATCCACATGCTTTATGTCAATTTGCCTTGCGATTGTTACAGCGGCAAAATAAAAATTGTTCCTAAGATGTTTTAATGAATTGAAAACGAAATCCTCTTGGACGCAGCAGCACACTTTTGAAGGGAAAAATGTCAGTCAACGATAATATTTTTATTTAACTACAAATGGAATTTTCTCAACTTTTCTTTGTCGCTCTATTGTTGTTACAACTCCCCTCTCCACTGAACTCGCTATAGAAAAACCACACGCACGCCATGTAACATGATGAATAAAGCTACTTTTGCCAGCCGTCAAAACATTCTAAATCAAATTACCGGTCACCACTAACCCACCGATTCGCCTGCACCCCTTGTGTTTCGAGCGAATTGCGGTTGCAAGTTACCACAATATGAATTCATTGTGTGCTTGTGTCGCTGACTGTGCGCGTTCAGTCAGCTTGTCTTGTGGAATTGTGGGATTTCCTCCGTGCGCAGTGATGACCAAACTAGGCGAACTTGTTTGAAATAGTTTACGCTACAATTTCGGAACCGCGTAACATTCGCGGCCTTTGTAAATGGTAGCATTAATCAAATCCCGGGCATACGGAATGCCGAATGAACCGTAATTACATAATTACTTTTCACGCCTCTAATGGGTTCCAAGAGGCTATAAACTCGGCACCGGTATTACTTTTCGAGTGCATAAAATTGCGATCGCAATGCCAACATTTATTCGGTTTCAAATTTTCTTTGTTTGTTCGTTGCTACTGGTAACGTGATCCATGAATATTGAACTGTATACAATCGATTTGTATACAATCAGTAAGTACGAATGTCTCCATGCATAGCATAATCTATGTGGGAGCTTTTGTCAGTGTAAGACGAATATCTACATGAAAAGTGATCCTAGTAGGACACGAGATGGGTAACGGAAATGCATTCTAATAACACGCGGTGATCTGCAAAGTTATAAGAGTACAGAGTGGTTCGTCTTCCAAATGACAAGCCTAACCAAAGCATAACATTTACGTGCATACAAAACGTTCTATCACGATAAAACGTGAAATCGTTCGTGTAACGTTTGCAGTGTATTTCTTAAATAAAAGACAAAATAACGTTTAACTCCATTTCTTGACATTCATGGTTGCACATCTCAGGGGGCTAACTGACATGCCTTTGCGAACATTCAGACTGTAAGGTAGGATATGTTAGCGTCAGATTTGGCAACGCAACTCACGCCAAATACATGAATCTCTAACACAGTTGACTTAACAGCAGCAGACCAACGAGTTTGGCGCTCTGACCAGAATACAACTCATATTCTGTTCAACCGAATTTGAATTTCATGGCTTGATTACGCACGTCGTGCATTTTGAGCTTTACCTCCCTGTGTGTGACAGTAAATTTGTACTACTTTACCTAAACAAAGCGAATGAAATCTTGCATTAGTTACCTCGGACTGTGTGATTAATCTTGTATGTTTTCAAATTTCGGCTAGGAAAGCTTGTTGTAATGCCTGACACTGAACGCAACAATGATTCTGTCGTGATGATGTGTATCCCTGCTTACTCTTTTGGAGAATCAGTTGCTGAGTCCCTATTTTCCCATTCTTTTCGAATTTTGTTGGGTTGTGGTTGTGTGTCAGTTATCTATTCGGTGTTCTCTACGATCGTCTCGTAATCGATTTACTATACTGCTCGGTAGATGCCATAACGTAGGTGCTCTACGGTCGTACGTTCTGTCATCGTGTTCTACGTCATCAGTAATCATTTCGATGGCAGACCCTATCAAGAATGATTTCAGCTTAATCCTAATCGCATATGATCAATCTTGATGCACATTTTCTACCCTAGGACAGTATTTTAAACTGAGGACTGTGACCGACGTCAACATATTGACTTATGACGATATTTGGCAACTGCTCGCTCGCATTAACTCCGAAACTTCTTTTGCCAAAGTTTAATCAGGTGCTAATGGTTCTTCGCCAGTCTGTTTGTGCTTGTTTGTCAACTGATTCACGTCGCATCTTGTGTCTGATGTTGTACAGGAAATATCCTCCCCACTTCCGGGTTGTTCCACCATCTCGCTCTTCGATTGCGAAAACCCTCCTCACGCAATCGTGTGATTTGGTTTGATTCATATCTTGCGCATATCGTCTGCGTTGTGTGAGTTGTCTATCGCGTTTATAATCTCGGTTTGATTAGATGACTTCGTGCGTGAGTTTGGTTACTTTTATTTAAAATTGGTTAAGGTTTCTTGCTTTATTTTTAGTCAAACTTGGTTAACCCGTGGGGCGTGCCACCGCAAGAATAGTTTTGCGTCATTTAGGTTGATTGTACTTTCAAAATAACGGTCTTAATGTCTAGTCTACGTGATTTTCCCGTTTTACACTGTGGCATTTATCACGGTAATTGGGGACAGCAGTTTACCGGATGCTCAACTGCCACACTGTGACATTACTAATGTGCAAGCTATTTACTGATCTCATCCTTATTCTCTACCGCTTCTTCACAAATTCTCATCTAATACTGTTTAAAATGAGCAGAAAACAGCAGGTAGCGTGAGTTTATTTAAACTACTACCTTATTTTCTTTCAAAAATTATGGTTTACCTATGATTCAGGACCTTGTGTTAGATCTTTTCAGCTTGATTTTCCATTCTTATTTTTTAAAATATAAATCAGCTCTTCAATCTCCTGTTCCGTTGACTCCCAATGGCCATTTACCCAATCGTTATGAACCGCGAACCTGTAATAAGGTTAACAATGACGCCTTAGAAGACGAAGATACGGTTACACCGTACGCCAGTGTTCCAGTAATGCAACAAATGATACGCTACAATTCTTCGTCAGGCGGTCCTTCAAGGAATCATTCCGATATTCATCGACAGCTCTCCTTGGCCAAGATCATTCCTCCTCCTCCAGACTACCCGCCACCATCCCTTCCTTCTGGTTCGCCACCTTTGGCATCATCGGATCACCGCGGGTCGGGCTTGGCACATGCTCCTGGTTCCGCAAGCGGTGAAGATTCTGCATATTACGCACAAAGTGAACTACAACAAACCCCGAATTCACTGCAGTCTAACAGAGGGCATTTGAAAGCTGTCATGCAGTGGTCTGGCAGTTTACCAGCATCGGATGAAAGTGCTGCATTTCTTACCCACGATCTCTCTCATCATTCGGGTTCACAATCCTTTGCGAAGGATTCCAATCCTTTGGTGACTCCCAATCCGTTGACCGCCGGTTTTGGTAAGCTGAAGTACAGTTCGCTTTCATGCGTTTATCATCTTTGTGAATGCAAAACACCACTGGTTTTATTGATATCTCTGGCTGCAACATTGGTCGGTCATGTTAAGGATATCCCACACCAATTTATGAAACTCTTCAAATCGCCTCCGATAATCAACTTTACCACTCTGTCAGTTACGGTCACTCCCTAATTCCGGTGAAAATGCTTTACTTTACTGAAGGATGGGCGTTTGCGAATAGCTGATGTTAAACTTGTTGACCCCGGGTGAGAGCTTATAAAGAAAATGAGGACAACAACCTGGCGATCCTTGCTTTCATGACTTGTGTCGGAAGTCAGCCCTAAGGAAAAATACAAGAAAACATTCATAGGCGATGACATACATCCGGCATATCGTGCCAGCCACTCTCAAATGTAATGCAAATCCTGTGTATATAAATGTATACATGTTGAAACCACAGTGCTTAGACTCGTCGAAATTTTTCATTTACTATACCTATACACCGCGAAAGCTTCATTCTGAACGCGACTAACTGCATTATCTCTTTGGAGCCAGTTCGTATCGTTTTGGAAATAGTCGTTATCCTGATAAGTTTTCAATTCTAAACAAAGTTATACTTGAATGCCACTGTTTCAAGGCTCACTGTACCTAATCTTACTGTCTCCACCTGATGAGGACATACAGCCAGCAACCGGTAGTGGAATGTAATTTCGGCGGATGTGAACAACTTATCACATTTTTTCAATTCTAAATTTTCATAATTCTGAACTTATTCTAAACTCCCTACTTTTTATCCACTATATTAACACAACTGGCGTCTACCAACTTTTGATGTTGTTGGTCTCCTTAGGACGATGTAGACCATACATGTACGTCGCATGCGCACGAAGATCTGCTGCAAAGTATTTCACGCGGCTAAACTGTCTTATTGATTCGGGTGGAACAATCTTTCACATAGCGATTACAGCGATAGACATGATGTCTTTTGAGCAAAAATGGTATTGTTTAAGGCTTCCTCATCACGCCCTATTCACAAATTTTCCTATTTATAGTTATATCCTTAGGTGAATATCATATTTATTATAAGGATGTGTGCTCAAACTATCCCTACCTACATCGTTTATTCTTAAAAATATTCGGCGGTTAAATTCCATATTTTGCAACTGAGAAACATCATTACTGAATCAGGCCTACAAACACGAAAGATATTCCACGCACACATTTATTTGGTCTAGCTGCCTAACCCTCCAGTTCCCCAACGAATACGTTGAGGCCTACAAGCTGCAATTATCCTTGTTTTTTTGACAAGAATCTACTTCCGGCTTCCCTAACCGCGTTTGTCGTTAACAATTCACCGTGTGCATTGTGCTTTAATCATTTCCATCGGTAAGAGCCTGCTGTCGGCAATCATGGCACTCTAATTACCATCGCTGTTGAAGTTTGCTCATTGAGCATAAGTTACTGGACTCTCATCACGTACGCAGACGGCATAGTTGAGTGACACAGGATTTGTTAGTTGATTGACATCGGATAGGCTAACACCCGGTAAATTGGTGCTCAGCCCATGCACCAATACGTGATGTTTATTAAAGTAAAGCACAGTGTATTGTATCCAGTTAACGCGATCATCTAAATTTCACAATTGTCAGCTCTCAGCCCCTTGCAGCTTAGTAACTCATCATTTCAACGGAACTTGGATAATGTGTTTGACGAAATTGCATATGGACTGGTGAACCCAAATGGCTAGATTATGAATGTCCTGCCACTAACTAGTTATATTGTGTCACAGGGTGTACGGGCTTCTTCAGCATTTTTGCTGAATTACTGAATACTCCTATTTATTTCATCACCGCTGTGATTCCGTTAGATTATTTGCCTATGCAAAGGAATTAACAATAGCCTTGCTTGAGATCTAGTAAATTTTCAAAAATGTTTACAAGAGTTTACCAATTGTTGTTTAGAACAACTTGCTCTTAAAGTTTAGTTTTTGATTTTCTAGTTCCATGCCACGGTTATCAGAAACCGAGAAATCGTTTCTGTGAACTAACGGCACATAACTTCTGCTAGCGATTCTGTTTAAACGTTTTATTATGCATGTCATTTGGAACCCATTTTGAAGCATAATGTTGCAACATGCTTCTCAATGACTAAACTTGGCTTCTGTTCAAATTCTCGGTACCCCTGCTCACACTCTTCTCGATTATCTATTTGAGTCATCTGCTTGTCAAGGCGACTGCTGTTTATTTCCGCCTTTGACTGAGTCACGCGAGTAGCCTTGTTTCTTGCTAATCTGCCCTCTTTGATCTGTCCGAAAGTTGGCCCTCGTGGGGATTCAATTTAATGGATGTTGTTTTTTCTCCCGTTGATTAATCGTTGATTAATCCCCGTTTATCTTGCTAATTTACATGACTTTTGTTTGACAACCTTTACGTATTAAAGCGTTTCGACGGCGCCACGATGCGTCCAGCCCTCATGGCATCCGACGGAATGAATCTTAGTTGCTTGGGCTATCAGCTGCAGGCTGTCAAAGGCGGTCAGCTATTTGATTACTGTTGTGGCACAATGTGATCCGCATGACACTTGGGCAGTCATTTGTCCAGGCTGAAGATTTGTGTTTTCCCGTATGCATGCTGTCCCATAGAAGCTCGCCGTCTGCCTTAATTCCATACCACACCTTGAATAATCTTGAAAAATATAATACCCAGGTGTACAGCCACTCGAAACGATGAAGTATACTTGGCCTACCGCCTGAGCTACGTCGGATGGTATGTATTATCTATGGTAATGGCGCCGCTGTCTTGCTGTAAGAAATACCGCAATTATTAAAACTTTTAATTAGTCGATGTATGCGGAACTTTGTGATACAGATGCACGATCCTTCATATGGTCCTCTTATATTTTGGGTCATGATTGTCCATCTGACTTTGCTACCTTGCTATTCCTGAAAAAAAAGCTGAATGACCCGTCTCACCTGCCAGTCTCACCATTCATACTATTTTTCATCCCCAGGCCTCAAAATCTAAATGCTTTTTATTTGACCATCCAGAACACTGTACCGCATGAGCGATTTTCACCAAATGTCCAACCAAACAGGAAATATTCAATGAAATCCGGGTGCCTTTGTATCATCGATATTCAAGCGCGGCGGCTGAGGAATATGATGCGAAGTTCAAACGTTGTTTTCCACTATGAGCATAGGATGCGTTCCGATATATTACAGGAGACTACTGATGGCTGATTTTCAAAATTTTTAGCGCCATTTCTGTGTAGACAATCGGTTATCAGTTTCGTTTTAGTGGCTTCCAATATACCGGCTTCCATCTTTCTCTACTGGCCCAGCGCCAAACAATAGAAACAGCTACGCGACCTAAATTGTGTTGCTTAAATCTTCACACTCCAGTGTTTCTCGAGCGACACCATGCTTTCTCTAAAATAACTATCGTGTTTTTTTATATCCATGCGTCGTTCGATTCCATCAATCGCCAAATTCGGTGTTACTGTCAGCTGAAACATGGAGTGTCTTAGATGTGTGTTAGGATTTCAAACGCGTTATATTTCAATGCAAGACAGGGCTTGAGCGTATGGACAAAACGTTTGAGATCCTCATCCAGTATCTGCAGTGGGGTTTGGCATGGCTGTAATTTTACTCCATATACCTGTCATCCTATGGTTATTATTAAGCTTACTACTTTTTCTACCATTAAACATTCTGAGTACCTCGCTGTTACTTTTTGACTTCGTCGGCGACGATGTCCTAAGGAACGTTTAAGCTGGTTTGGGGGCCACGGAAGCTCACATTCTGCCGGTTGAGATTACTTCCGTTTTGAACTATGTGAATAGCATTGCTGTTTTGGGAGATGACTCTCAAGTAACTCAGCAAATCCAAGAATGCCTGACACTCAAAACTCGATGGCATTGCGTGTGTTTCGCATCTAACAAGTGCAAAATATTCGCCAACGACTGGATCAAATCTCTCTCAGATCTCTCTCAATGTGATTTTAAGCTATTCGCTATCTTCGCTTACTTTGGTTGTTGTAATTCTGGTGGTTGCTTTTAGGACGACATCTCACATGATGTACGCAACGCATGTGCAGTGTTTGCTTAGCTTCCTTTATGGCGGCGACTGGGTTTTTCGCTCCATAATATGGAACAAGATTACAAGGCTGTCATCCGTGCTAACTCTCTCAATGTCTGTGGAACTTGGTCGATCCTAGTTTAAGATGCTTATCGGATTTCTGTATTTACGTCCCCGTTCTGCGAAGAAGTGCTTAACTTTTCTGGCATTTTCGTGTTAATATTATATGACGTTTTCTCGGAATGTGATAACTCAAAGGTTCTCAGGCTAAATGATTGATGCCTTCTCGTTGCTTACCCTACGACGCCTTGTTCGCTGAATATGGTAGACTCTGAAAGATAAGGCAGGTTCGCCTCACATGGAAATATTAATTTGCTTGGTTTGGCAAAAAATGGAAAGCTTACCTAATTCCTCAGTCACGCAATTCACTTTCTCGTGTTTATTCCAAATTTTGCTTTATATCGTGGTATTATTCGTTTTAAAGCCGAAGCTTCAAAGTTGGTTGCAATGAAACTAGAAAGCTGTTTGTGATATGTGAGTACCTTTTAGTCCTCTTCATTTTTATACTCCTAACTCGGAATGGCGTCGTTCTAAGGGTGGTCAGACTCTGACTTGACTCAAGCAGATGAAGGCTTTGACTGTTAAAGTAACTGCAGTTGGTACGATCCGTCTTCCGGGTTGGGGTCCAAAAGATGAAAATTCATGGTGACTTTTTTTTATGTCCAAAAATCGTGTTCAGTGGTGGTCTTATTGTAGACATCTTATTCGAATGTTTGATTAATCTTGTCTGTTGTCACGTGAATTGGCGAGGAAATCTTGTGATGCTGTGTGACAGCGAAAGCCGCAAGGAAGCTGTCGTGCTGATGTCGCTCTACTCGTTCATAATGCTTGCTTGAATGCATGTTTGATTCGAGGTGTAGGCATCTCATCCCAGTGCGTCTGTGTTCAATCTGTTGTAGGTTTAGTAGCTTTTGAGGTCCCACCCTTCCCCATATCTTTTAGAATATTTTACTATGTATTGGTTGTATGGCACTTGGTACTTGTTACCGGTGTGTTGCTATCTATGATGATGATGATGATACCTTGGCTTAGTGGCTAACGAGTATCTCTTTCTACCGTTGGTGGCCCACGTCAATGTTCTTCCGTACTTAATTGATCACGGCTCAAATTGTCCGGCATCCTCATTCTCCATCAATTACAGTTTCAGTCGCACAGTCTAATCAACTTTATTTGCTATGGTGATTCGTAACTGTTCGCGAATCAGGCTTTCGTCTGCTGATCAAGCCACATGCCTGAGAGTTTCGCGTGCATTCTTTTTGAACCTCCGTCGGTTGTAAACATTCACGCGCGTTTGATGTCGGCCGCGCATGAGAAACTGTCACGACGATGACAATGTTTAGACAACAAGTCAACGCTCGAATCATTTCACATAGACTGATCACATATCTATCGCCAGTCTCTCTGTGGTCGTCAGCTACAATGATTTTTTTCCGTTCGCCTATTGTTGGATGGACTAAAATGTCATTCTGCCAGTTGATTCTCTCACGCTCATGTTCTGTTAGGCTTTCCGTTTTATTTTTGTTTTAACATTTGACATACCTCCATGATATAACACAATCCTAATAAATGTGAGTGACGAATAATTGAGAATAACGGAATAAACCGAATTCCCTGCGATATCAACCTTTACCTTTTTAGCCCGCACACTTTTTTATTCAATATAACTAAACCTTTGTTGTAATGCAGTGAGACCTTTTTGCGGTTGTTACTCTGATTGGGGTTTATTTGAAGGCGTAGAATGTTCAAAGTTTTCGCGGTCTTAGTAGTCACGTATCGTCCGCTAACCCATTGTTGGTGTTTCAGGTTTGGTTGTGGGTCTTTCAGACTGAATGAGTAAGGTCAGACATTATTTGAGGCTGTGATTTATGGGCCATTTGGTGCTTAAAAACACTCATAAACAAAGCGAAGACTATATTTGCTTGGTACATGTAAACAAACATTGGTGTCATACCTCAGTCTCGGGAGTTAATCGATTGCACTTCATTCCTTTTTATTCTGTTTGTCTTGCTAGGCTGAATATGCCGCTTTCGATCGATGAACCTGTTAATAACTCGTGGTTGACTGTCGGTAAAGCACATGCATTCAATAATCGCATAAATCATAGCGTTCGCCGTTTGCGCAGAGAGGTTAACGGTTCTAATTTTGCATGTCTGTCAGCCTAAACTGTTATTCTAACTGGTCCGGCGAACCCTAGACGCTATCGCGTGCAATGACGTTGTCTCTGTTCAACGCTTCTACTTATTACCACCATGGACAGCATTATATTTGTATCAAATTTATAATGCTTAAGACGCGATACAATCCTAAATAGATGAGGAATAATGGGATATAGAAATCTACGGAGTATTTTGAAGCGTAAACACGCGCGTGCTGCGATGATTTGTATGCACATTGAATGAAACGCATTCAATCCAGTTCTGTGAACGAGTAGAACGGCATCAGCGTGACTGTTTAATTACGCCTCTCACTGCCTCATCACTCCTCGTGATATTATTATAACTAGCGGTAATAATTATTAGTCACCAATTGTAGTAGTCACACATGAAATTGTTGGGTAATCCAGTGTCACTTTGATGTTGCCAACCTACTTATCAAACGCTGTATATGTTTTGAATATTGTGTTAAATGCTCCGTACAAAAGCGTGTCAATTCGTAATTTGCGCAATAATTCGTGTCACCAGAGGCGAGTGCTAATTTGTGCTTATAAAATGATGTCTGAAGTCGGGCAAATTGCTGTATATGACTTGGGATACTGACAGGTTGCTCAGAATTGTAAATCTACTGAATTAATTATTGATACCAGTGAGGCTGTTATGTGAGCTCAGCTGTCGGGCAGGTATGCATTTGCCATGATGTTTACAACGCCGCTATTGTACACGATACTGTGTCAAATATCCTATACCTAAAGTAACATGGCCATCTCCACTTTCGTGATTGGCCAGCTTCATCGAGTCCGCGTACTTCTCATGCCCATTCGACTCTGCTTCAAGTATTTAAATCATCAAATAGCGACCGCGAAATTTTTAAGCAGGCTCTATCATTGAACGAAGCACCTTCTTACTAGTATGTTGCTTACACCAGTGTTTATTTGCTCGTATGCAAAAAGCATTTGTATGGCGTTTTTCAAATATGTTCATCGAATTTCAACGGATATCACACTTCAACTATTTAGCCATTCAATTTTATCACGCACCGGTAGCAATCTGGACAAACATTCTTACATGGTTATTTTGAGATGGCCTACGATCCACTTGTCAAAATTTGCTTAATTCTCCTGAATGCTTTAATAACGTTGCAGTTGTTTACTTCTGCTGTTAAGCATAGGTTGCGTTCCATGGATGGGGCAAACAGGTGTTTCGCTCATATTGTTTGAAATCCCGGGATTTGTCTGTTGTTTGTTTTCCTCGCATAAAAGACTTCTTACAGCATATGTTTGTTTATCCGTGGGTCAAAAATATGTTTTGGCATTCAAGTATAACTTTGTTTACCACTTATCCACTGTTTCAAGGCTCACTGGACCTAATCTTACTGTCTCCACCTAATGACGGTAAACAGCCAGAAACCGGTAGTGGTGTATAAGTGCGGGGGATGTAAGCAACACATCACTTTGGTCATGCATAAGCGCCTTGAGTGCTTGATCAAGCGTCACTTTGTGATTCTGTGTTTGAACATCGTCGTTGTAACAGTCTTTTAGATTCTTTCCTTTTATGTGTGGACTTAATTCACCCTTACCAATTCCTAACTGCTAAACGATGCTTGACTTTGAGTGTAAGTGCGGGCGACATCAGCAACCCAACACCCTGTCAGCTAGATTAACACCCGAGGCGTTTGTTTTGCACAGAAAATGTCTACCCCATTCGACTGACCATATTCTATCGATCGGTTGGGACACATTAGCTTGATCTCATAATAATACGACGTTTCCCCAATGAGAGTCACGTGTGTTTTCATGCACAACCGAATGTCGAGCGATCTTCAATTTTGTTTTTCACCGAATGCACATAAACATGGCCAAACATGTGGACACAATGAAAACAGGTGAATCCGAATGAATCATCTAGAACCAGTTGTAATCTTTTTGTTGTTATCTAAGCCAATCTCGAAACGTCTGACAATGCAGGCTGATGAATCCACTTGGCTATGATTTTTCGCGATGCATTACAACGAATGACATTTAGCAATAGGATTGTAACCATTTTATATTGGGAATCAATGATTGTGTGTTATCAACCGATTCGGGCGTGTTTACACAGCAGGTTGCATGTAGCGTTGCTCGTATCGTTCCAAAATAACGTCTAATAGTTCGGTTTCGGTGTTTCATTATTATCCGAATTATTAACCTCGTAGCAGACAAAGAACCCCTATTTTTACGAATGTGGGTGGGCTGTGCTATTGTCGGGTTGACTAGACCTAGACGGACAGTGATAAAGATGATAAGAGCAATGAGATCCCCCCACGCTATTTGTGGTGGGGCGCGACGAGATGTCACATTTACGTCTAGAGCAACCACGGTCACTGCGCCCAACTCCTGTCTTGCGCATTGTCGTGACTGGAAAGCGTGGTATGATTTTTGTTTTTCTGGTCAAGCATCTTTGTGCGATTTGCCACGTCGCCACGCGAATGAACCATGCGTAAAGATGGCAGACCCGATTACTTCGACATAAGTTACGCTTCCTTAACTATTTGCCTTCGTCACGAAAGAAAAGTAACCTACTTTACAAGTCTTAATGAACACCTATTTATCGCCATTCGATTCATGTGCGATTTTATCTCCGGCCCCATCTGATTTCTATTGATGTCTCTGTCATAGCCGAGATTTTATACACCTGTCGGTATTTTTGATGCAAGTGGAGGATCATTGGTCACCAGCTGCGCTTAGTAGTCGTTCACATCTCAATTCTCGGGCAAATGATTCATGGTCATCGGCTTTTCGAATTCAATCCATATGGTGACCACGATCAGGTTACCATCAATTGTGCTAATCCCTGCAAGCCGTCTTGTTTCGTGTCAGACCAAATTACCCGGAACCCCAGGGAGAGACAGTCTCCATCCCATTTGGAAGTCGTTTGTGTGTCTGTGTGTATCAATGCGGTTTCAGACGCGAGCGACGCATGTGTTCCTCTCGCCTGCCTACTCGCGCCATCAACACCCCGTCGCCATCGGGTGATAAATTGGTGTGTCTATAGCCGTCACCGGTAACTTGGTTACTTCCTTTGTGGGACGATTCTGGTTGACGGGCTCGGTCGAGTGGGCTGTCTGTTACCCGTTTCTTTTGAATAAATCATCAATTGGTTTTCCACATGACGCAGGTAAAACAGCTTAAGTTAACACATGGTTGTAACATTTCAACCTCGATCAGTCTGATCAATATCAAGCTATCGGGCGGTACCTTTTCCTGGCAATGGCAGATTTTGTTGAGTTTAGCTTAATTTTATCCCATTCCCGATCTACCATTTATTTGTGTAGTCCCACCAGTTAATCGACTGTGGCGTTTTTGAAAACCAAGTTCAAATTGGATACTAACAAAGCCTCTAATACCATTATTGGGATTGCAAAATAACCATCTAAAAGTGCGATGCAGCATATAAAACAGTTGGCGTTATTCTGGCGTGAGCTCGCTGTGTACTAGCTTGCTTCTCTTGCTTACTTTTTGAATTTTAGTGCTATTCATCTCTGCAAGCAATGTCTGGTTTGAACCAAGAACTGCATATATGCATCGTTCGTTGTATAACGTATTCTGTGTATTAATTTAGACTGCTTCGTTGATAGCACCCACTTGTCTCAAATACCCACCTTACGGCAGCTTTATTTTCTATCAATTCACTGTTACTGACTCATTGCCCATCGCCAGGTGAATTGTAAGTTGAGATTAAGTTTAGGTTTAATTTCCGTTGCATCTCCGTAACCTCAACCATTTATGTGACTCGTTTGCAGAATGTTTTGTTTGTTTACACGCGTCTCCTATTACTCTCTCTCTCTCTGTACTCCCTTTATTGCTGAAAATTCGTGAACACGAATAAAGTCATTCTTCTTCTTCTTCTTTAATGTAGCTTCAGCACAGCTTTCTGCATGCATCGCAAGGCTGTAGCGCGGTATACGTATGAAATATCCCATATATTTTATAGAATGCTTCTCCATATTTGTAGTCACTCGTCAGGTATTATTATGTCGAATGGTACATAAATAAACCGTCGGTTCGATTGTCAATAACGTGTGTCCTAACTCATGGAGGCCTCGTCATTTTCGAACGTGTGACTATGCAACGCGATCGAACATACCTCAACACCGTAGAAATCTCTCTGAGCGAGTGGGTGCCAAATACACTTCATTTGGCTTTCGCCACATTTTTCGTTGGACGATTTTACAGCCCCACTTCAATTGCTTCCCGTGAAATTAGTGTTGATTTTTGTTGAATGGAAAAGGTTTTCCCTTTCATGTGCCCTAGGGTATTGTGGATAGATGAGTGATCATTCGTCAGACCACAAACTGTTTCAATGTGCTTACGTGTTCGAAATTTTTACAAGCCATTTAAGTGTGATTTCGATCTTGGCCGAAGCGCGTGGGGATGATTCATCGGCCCGGTGGTGTGTGCGTGTCGAACCGCTATCTGTCAGTTGCAGGTGCACACTTTTCTCATCCTGTCATTCAAGCGCGATTTGTTTTCGTTTTGCTGCGTTTCCCGTTTTAAGTCATTCTTCCAATTTGAATGGGCAAACATGAAAAATTGGATTGTGTTCGAGTTTCTTCCGGGTTGTCTGAGCAACCACCCCGGTTTTGTTTTGTTAAATTTCGACAAACGCGTCCAGCTTATTTGTGTTCCACAAATTTTATTTCTTGTTGCAGTGGAAATCTTTGTTATCGTACGAAACAAATCATGATATTAAACCTACCTGCCATGTAAATATGCATCATTACACTGCTAATCCGGTATGTGATGTGTATCAGGCTTGTTCATTTTGCTAATCCTACCGTGATTTGATCATGTCAAAAATTCCTTCGTAATCTGAAGGTTTCCACTGCTAATTCGAATTTGTCTTAACTACGTCTATCTTGATTTTTAAAGTTCAATTTATAACGATAATACTGACAGCGAAGATATGACATATTTCCTCCACTAACCTTTCGTTCCTGTTCTCTCCTCAACACGCGAAATTTATGTCGGTTTTTCATCTTTTCCATTCACAGCCAGCTGATCTCAATGTCCTACCATCACCCACCGACCTTCTCGCAGAGGTCACATGACATCTCAGATTTGTCTCTGCCAATCACCTTCCAGATCATGTTTGTTTTTTATTTATTCTCTTTCCTATTACTGTAATTCGTAAAGCGATTGTTTCTTTCTTTTGTTGATCAGCATGTATATCTAATGCCTTTTTGAATTTTTCATATTGATTAGTCTCTTTTCTTTTTCATGTACAATCTATTCAAATATTCTCCATTAAGTGTAATGGTGTGTATTTTCTTTCTCAAAAGTTGTGATTACGTCAATAGAGTAACTGTAACAGTTATATTTGCATCTTCGTTTCTTTCACACTGGACCGCATTCCAAGCGTTTTGTCTTGCTTCTCGTTCCTCGACCGTCCATGTTGTCATGCGTACAGACAGAGCCGTGTTTATAAATAGCTACGCGCTTTCTGTGTTCGCATAATTCTTTGTGTGTGGTCCTTTCATGTCTCTTGGATTATCATCGTGGTCTTCCTCGACCGACAATCTAACGAATTTTGAGTTGTGCATTTCAGTCTGTTTCGCTTTCATTCATTTTTTCCTCCACCCTATGATATGAGTCACACACCTGTTGTTCATAGAATAATTTCTGATAGGCACTTTCTTTTGGCCGTTCGTCACGGGCGTCCAGATGCTGACAACCAAGTGTCATCGGGGTTGATAAGATGGTTCAGTGCCAAGACCTTTGCTCGGATGTCGCTGTAGCTTGCAAGAAACCTGGCACCAATCCTTATTTCAAATAAAATTACAATTTACCGTTTTTGCAGCCGTGGACGCCATCGTGTGATATTTACATTCGGCTAATAAGGAAGCACTATTGAAAATACTGCTTAAACTGCTCACTTCCTCCGCGATCTGTGATTCTGTGTTTGAACATCGTGGTTCATTGTACGAACTCCATTAAACGTTGGCTTCAAAGCCCAACTTTGTTTACTAGTTTTCTGCTGTTACAAGCCCACCGAACGGAATCTTACTTTCTCCACCTGCTGACGGCAAACAGGCAGAAACCTGTAATAGTGTGTAAGTGCGGGGGATGTGAACAACACATTACTTTGGTCATCCATGAGCGCCTTGAGTGGTTGACCAAGAATCACTTTGTGATTCTGTGTTTGATCATCGTGGTTTTGTTGTACGAACCCTATTAAACATTGACTTCAAAGCCCAACTTTGTTTACCAAGCCCACCGAACTGAATCTTACCTTCTCCACCCGATGAAGGCGAACAACCAGAAACCGGTTGTGGTGTGTAAGTGCGGGGGATATGCTCATCCTTAGGCACTCGACCAGGAATCACTATGTGATTCTGTGTTTTAACTTGGTGGTTAGTTGTACGAACTCCATTAAACAGAAGCTTCAAAGTCTCATTTTTGATACTTAAACTGCTTTAGCAAATGTGTCTATCTACGAATAGCAAGAAAAGTGTCATACAAATTGAGGGTAAACGTGATTATCGTTGGTAGTCACATACAATCACCCGGATTTCAATAAGCGAACGCCCTTACTAAAATATAGAATGTATCAGTGCATGACTTAGACAATGCTTTAAAGGCGTATATTGTAAGCAATCGACATAATTTTATTCTCCTTAATTAATCTGCTCTCCTACTCACTGATTTTACAGTTTACACAGCTCCCATGGTAAGTAAACCAGGATTATCTCGTTCTTGAAAATACGCTTCGGTGATTATAATTTTTTACACTATTTCACAGAGAAATTGCCGATTTTTTCCCGGATTGTTAAATTTATACACTTTAAAAACGTGTTGCGCGATTAGATTATCTGTGTTGCTTTACAATTTCCCACAATCGTGGATCATGAATCCCTTTCTTTGAATTTTCGCAAAGCGCACGATCGTCTTCAATTTTTACGTATTATCAGTTAACTTATATACCTATTGATGTCGACTGCTCATTACTGAGTAACCTTTTTAGTTTGCCGACAAACACAGGTGTTTCTGCTACACTGTTGATTATCGGCGCTCAGTTTTTCACCAATTCCCTTATCGGTGTGCACTGAGAACTTTTTTATTCTCTAGCAATGATTAATTCCTTCTTGTATTCCAAAGGAAATGCATTACTCATCGCAGTAGTTTGCCTTTAAGTTATTTGAATTTACCGCTCATTTCGTCATTTCCATATCTACCCCTTTGTGTCTCTTATCCGCCCGACAGTTTGTTAGCTAGTTTTTTTTTAACTTGGGCATTATGCTTGCAGCCTTACTATCTGCTCTCAAACATCCGAGTATTATTGTGGCTCGATTTGTAATAGTTTACCGATTGTGCAAATAAGTCATGTTTACGGAAACCTGAATAATCGTAGTAGTTTTAACTGGTGAAACCGACGTCTGAGTGATCTATTGGAGAGGAGACCCATAGTATTAGACTTTGGTTTTATCTAGATTGATCAGTAGAACATCAACATTGCGCAATGTTATGGGAATTTACTGAGCACTTGAGCTCAAAATTGATGATTAACTTTTTCGGGTCAACTGCTAAAACATTGTCACGATGCTTACAACTCACGACTGAGTGCCTACTGCACTACTGGTACTAAAGTGAATTGTGAACTATTCACTTAATATAGTCGCGCTTAGATGTCTATCCAGGTCTACTTCGATCGATTAACCTAATGGAAGTTTGCCAATGTGGTCCTGTCTAACGGTTAAACTGATTCGCGTGATTATTCGCCAGAAATCAAAACACTGTCCATCCGGCCTTTCCGAGTTATCAGTTTGTCTACTTCAATATTGCGCTTCGATAGATTGACCTCAAGTAATTAAAGTTTCAATTTATGATTGTAAAAGCAAGTAAACTCTAAATAACCACAAGTTAAAAAAGATAAAAATTATGTATCTATAACTATAATGAATTAGTCCTCATGAATGTGGCTAGGCAAAGTATTGTTTTACCAGAAGGAAATGGCAATATCAAGATATACTTACGTATAATTTGTCTATAATGAATGCAATGTTGAAGTTTCCTTCCAAATAAAGCTAAACCCATGTATTTTTCCACATCGGCAAGGAGCTAATTCAAAATAAAACATTCTGAATATAAAAATATCGACTGCCGTATTATTTTAAGTGCTGGATATCCAGCATATAGCGGTGACCTCAGATCTGAAATTTCGAAGTCGGAATAACCGATCCAGATGCGAGGAAAAGTATTAGGAACATTGAATGTAAAATATGGTCTCCTCGCATCCTCCTTTGTGTACGAGTCTTTAGGCAAAATCGTCTTATTCTCGCAACGTCTGGCATATTTTCAGAAACTTCGACAAGCTCAGAGTAACGCCTTTACCGTGAGAGCATTTCCCCCAAATGTTTCACTGAGGGCGGACGCATTGCTTTCTTCACCAAAAAATTTTATTCGCAAAATTATATCGAACTTGCGAAAAGGTGAATTCATATCTGCAAACACATTGTATCACTTTCACACTTTGAAATTACCTACCGCTTTTGCCAATTAGTTGTCCCAGCAGTTCGCTGTTTCTTGCAGTGCATTCTGACAGCAATACTTTTGCTGACCGACCAGATTTTTCCTCTGCCGTTTTTGGATTTTTTTATTTCTGAAGTTCGCTACTGGTGCATTGATATCACTTTTTTCTGGTGTCGTACCATGGAATTGATTGATTGCATTAGGAAAAATGATGAACGTTTCCATTTTTCTGACAAAAATTTTGTGACCTCAACTGCATCGTGTCAGAGATTAAAAGTTATCAGACGGTGTAGTCACTCTTAAATTCATAGTGGATATACTGTTCACCGGTAATATTTTATGAACTTCAAATTCAAATGTATGTTACCATTAATTTGGCGTTTTAACCATATTTCTCTGCATTCAACAAATGTAGATATACAGTCCGAAAGCTTTGGCGGAATGTGTCTGTTTGTGCTAGACTAACACGCTACAGCAGTTTCATATTTTCGTTGCATTTTCATGGATCTTTGCCTTGGTTGGACAAGTACACATGATATCAACCACTTTTAAACTTCTCGATAAAATGTTGGACGAATGCTTGCGAAAAGTATTTTAGCGGACGAATTATACACATCGCATAGATGGTAATATCCAAGGATGTTGAATAACGTAACGCGTGCTTCGTTCA
Organism: Atriophallophorus winterbourni; assembly: GCA_013407085.1. Taxonomy (NCBI): domain Eukaryota; kingdom Metazoa; phylum Platyhelminthes; class Trematoda; order Plagiorchiida; family Microphallidae; genus Atriophallophorus; species Atriophallophorus winterbourni. The sequence continues at coordinate 7,173 of JACCGJ010016162.1, read as the reverse complement.
ATGCAACCGGGTGCCAATCCTCTAAGCTTGGGACATCGCTCTGTCTATCGACATTGATCCCCTCGTAATTGTCTACCCGTCACGCAGCAGGATGCATTATGCAGCAAAACCATTGAATGAGTGTTGTGTCATGCAAATGATTGTATTCGTGCGTTTTATCTCGATATTTCTAAACCTTTCGTCGGAGTGGACCATATTATTTTACCGCTGAACAAGCTACAGAAACACGCTGTTGTTGGAAAACCGTTTGATGGATACAAAACTATCTCTGCACCCAAAACCTCAGAGTTCTCACCTATGCTTCATCCCAAAGGATCGAAAGGAACGAATATTGTTCACGATCTAGATGAAAGCAAATAGCTGTACAATACCATAGGATATAACCAAAATATTCATTTGCATGTTTTTCCGTCACACACCCACGCCCGGTTCCGTGCTGTTTGCACTCTTCAGGTAGGGACAGTAAGATCAGGATCCGCATGCGCTTGAAACTGTATGCCACTGTGGCATACAAGCGCTCCTTGTTTACCATAGGATATTCTTATAACATTTAAACAAACCGTACTTTCATTTGTTGCATCCATGTGGTTCTAAGGAGGAGTAGGAGTAATTCCAAGTTTGACATGGAGTGGTGAAATTCCGGCGGGAAATATATGTTGAGAACTATGGGTTTTCAGTAAACTGGAGCAAACACAATGTTATTCCATATAAAAGATCGTAACGTTTCTTTCAATGCCATTTCATTCGGTAAGGACAATATCTGGCGGTAAACTTTTCCACATAAAGCATACACGGGCTGTAAAAAAGTACCGCCACAGTTTCATCGGGAATGTGGTTTTTGAAGGGTCAGATTTTGATTGCGGGTCGGGATAATGGAACCAATTTTAAAGAGGTGTTTGAGTGCGTGGGCCCCGTGTGGATTATTCGGTAGGTCACTATTAGGTCAGCAGTGATGCGCCTGCGCTCGAGAGTGTACAATATGAGTTTAGTCAGTCGCTGCTCAAAAATGATGTCAAGATGAATTTCTTCGCTATGGTAGAAAATCATATGATTGAATCAATTGCACCATTGATTTTTTTGTCTATAGGACAACCTGAATGCATTGTACCACTGACCGTTTAAAAAATTGCTGGTCAATTTTCGAAAGTCCAAAATGATACACTTCGGCTGCGATTATGGCTTGTCTTATCATACAAGCACAGCGACCAGACTCTTGAATACACAACTACCGTAAATGATCTGGATGAATCAATTTGTGGCTGTTTAAAAAATGGCCCACATTATGCAGTTTTATGCAAATGCGGTTCTCGTCTGTCGGGAATGCTACGGCGGATAAACAATCCGTCTTTGCATGCATTTCGATCACGCACACCACGACGGTGGATCATTAGGCGTTTTTACCTGGGAATATTTTCTCCTATGTTGAATAGATCAGTACCCCGTTGCTGGACTACGCTGCTCAAGATTGGGCACCTTGGCAACAAAAGGTCTCGTTTCTAGAGCGGTCAAGACATCGAGTAACCAAGGTTTTCGGCGCTTTTGAAAACCAGATGCGTCGAATAATCAGGTCAAAAGACTCGCACTCAGATCCCAGTAACATACGAGGTTATGCTTTTAAATTTAATTTCCTACACTAAAAATAACTTTTACAGAACATTTTAATTCTGCGCTTGTTTGTTTTATTTAAAGTTTGCTCCACCAACTTCAATAAATGCCAGACTATGAATGAAGAAAAGCAAATAGAATAACAGTGCGGGGGATGTGAGCAACATATTACTTTGAGAATTCATTTATTATTTAGGCCCATGTGACCTTCAAAATTCCTATGAAGATTACGATAAATCACTTCAAACAAACATTGTTTTTAGTTTAGCCTTAACCGTCTCAAAAGTATATATTTGGGTAATTTTCTCCGTAGGCCAGTCATGAAACATGCTGTGTAGTGCTGGCCACCTTTGCTCATGAAAGAGAATTTATGTAGCCGATTTAACATTGCTCAACGAAACGAATGCTCTTCGTGCAAAACAAGCCCTATCAAAAAGTCAATAATTTGATCGACTTTCCAATCGACGAATCAGAGTAGGCCTTATTATACTTTTAAAAAAATAGTTCATTCACCAAACCATTCCCTGCGAGAGCTTTTCCTTCGAAACAACGCTGTCGGAATCGAACGAACAAGTTCACTTTTAACTAACTCGTAGATGGAACTCCTAAAACCTGTTTGCTTTCTTAACCGTATGTTTTGGCTAAACTCGATTACTACTTCCACACAAATTGCTGTTAAATTTTCTTCACTGTAATTTGTGCCTATACCAGAACCATTCTCACCGTTCAGGAGAATATAAGTGATCACATTTTAAACTTACAATAAACCACATAAAACCGGTCGTAATGAGCGTAATTGAAATGCATACAAATATTGATTCTTCGACTAATTAAAGTTCAATAAACGGTTACATATGCAGGATTTCTACATTCTACCTTGCTGGTTGTAAACACAGTGCAGTGATGTTTGCTAATGAAAGTTTTTTGCTTGAATAGACATAGTTATAGCACTTCCAAGCACAAGGACACTCTCAATCGCATTGAGTACTTTTTCTGACCAGAATATTGTTGTTCAGTTCAGGTTTATTTACGCTGAATGAACAGGTTCACCGTGCGACTCGTCACCCGCTGAGCAAAAACGAGGTCAAAGCCTTAGACGTTGGATCTGCTATTCTCTGTTCACCTTAGGAGGTAATGGTTGAGCGGTTAATATTATTTTGAAAATCACGATTATTATAGTAGTGTTGAACTGAGGCTACCTTGAATTAACTATTAGATTTAGGCCCATCCAATCTTTGGCATCGGTGCACCAATCACCTAATCTTCAACTATTCGTTTAGGGTTTAACCATCACAGTCGTTTTGTTGACCTTACATTTTAGATAGCCACTCATCGGTCGACATAATGATTTCCAAAATTAGGAAATGTTTTCATATTACACAGTGTTTTTTATTACTACAATCTGGTAAAATATATGAGGTCAGATAATGAAAAGTATGTAATTATTTAAAAGGGTGAAAGGTGGCAGGGTGTAATTTCTTAAAGTTCCCAAGTTCAATTGAACCATGTGCTACCGAGATTTTGCTACAAATACGTTAGCTAAACCTCTCGAGAATAATGTGATGAACATTTTGCGCTGCAAATCGTGAAGTCTAATTTGAGATTTGTTAATCCTATTTGTTGCCCCACACCCTTTTTCATGGCTTCTGGATTGAAAGTACTTCATTTTAGAACTAGCAATACTTTTTGTAGTAATGTAGGGACAAAACCGCATCCAACCTCCCTTTTTAGCTGATAGTATATGGTAAAACAGTGTTCAGATTTCCTAAAGGGAAATTGAAAAGTACACTGTTCAAAAATGTTTAATTAGGGGTGACAATATTTTTACCTAACATTTTTTTGCTATAATAAAGTTTTCTTCATGTAAGAATGCCTTTCCAACCTAAATATATACTCTTTGAACTAAAGAATAAAATCACAAGTGCAATGATTAATATCAAGTAATTTTGCACATGAAGATATTATTCGAAGCCTATAGATTTTCAATATGTAGCATGTAGTGTACATTGAGCAGGCACTAGAAAACTGAAGATGATGAAATCATCTGAATAGACTCATGCGAAGCAAACCGTAACGCATTTGTTTCTTGCTCCGACAATTGTTGTCCAGAAGAACACATTGTGCCCTACTGGTGGTGTTTGATACTTGTGCTTAGATTCAATGAACGGTCACTACTGGCTTAATTTTTTCTGGTTATAATGCGGATTTTTGGTCTTAGTCTTTGTTGTGATTTACTACTACGATTTGTTGTCGTGTATCCCTGTGGTAATTTGACTTTCACGCAGTCTCGCATTCAGTTTTCCTTCATCTCGGTAATTTATTTCACTTACTGTAGATAAAATCACTTGTTCAATTTTTACTTTTATTTGAAAATTTTGTAATGTACCACAAAATTATGAGTGTCATTTCCGGTGTATAAATGGAATTAATGTTGCTCCAGGATCATTAGATTTCAGATTTTATCGCCATTACTTGCTAAATAAGTAATGATCGAATTATAGATTGGAATGAAGCGCAAACAAATTTATCGAAGAAATCAATATTTCTTGTTCATTCCGCCAAAACAGAACGCATTGAATTAAAAAACGACGGACAGAAGCGATGGGCTTTTTAAGTTCAATTTGATTTATTTGTTTTCAATATTTGAAAACCAGTCACCTTACAGTTTCTGATTTAATTAAATTGAGAATGAAATTAATTTACTCAATTAAGCCAGACAACCATTAGCAAAATTCAAAGAGGATCGATCGATCTATCAATTAATTATTTACATTGACATTCCATCCATTTTCGCTTGCCATGTAATAGAAGCTAGTAAGTAATCTCCAAACAGCAATAAGCGAACGACGTTGACTTTCAAAAAGGTAGGTTTTCGATTAGATTTTACCAGTGTTTGTGCCTCTGTGTGTCAAAGAAAGCGACTAGGTAACATACCCGAATTTATGCTCATAATGGTGCCAATATTCCCTTTGGGACTTGCGGTCTAGAAACCCGTAATATGTCTGATTGTTTCATGAAAAATATCTTGAGTTACTGAAGCGGACACAACAATATTCTACTTTTAAAATTGTCAGCACTTGTAGAGTATAGTCTAATAAATATTGCTGGTAGTTTAACGGGCATTGTTTTTATATAAGGTATTTCTGTGCCGTTTGGCAAGTAATCGTGAAAATTGAGTTGTTGTGACAAAGCAACGGATAAGTTTGAGATCGTTGTTGTTGGTCTCCTGTGGTCGATTGCGACCATGGATGTACATAACAATCGCATGATTTTTTCATGTTCCACAGCTTTTCGATTGAATAAACATTCCTATTTGGGAGGAACAATCTCTCCCGCAGCGCTCGCAAAGATAGACCGAACTCGGTCGATCGGCGTCAGTTGTACGCCGGAGGTGTGATCTGCGTTCAGCATCCAAGAGCTGTCTCTGCTCCTCCCCAACTTGCAGACGACGTTTTACACAATGCCTCCAATATGAGTGGTCAAAAGCAAGTTCTTCCCAACTCGCAGTAAAGCATTTAGTACGCACGCTCTGTATACCATTATTTTTGTCTTTATAGTCAACTTGCGTTTACTCCAAACGCGAGAGTTCAATCAGGACAAAATAAAAGCTGCTCTACCAATCCGCTTATAATTAGCCGCGAAGGGTACTTTTATGCTCAGTGTGCTGCGACAATATTGCCAACGATGTTTCATTTGCAAATGCTTGATACGAGAATCATTACAAAGGATTATTCAAAGGAAACTATCAATCCTATTATTAATCATGTGAAAATCGAAACTCATTTTCCCAATGCATGAAAATATTCGACAACTCCAGTCCGAGTACTCAGATTATCCGAAATTCCACAATAAGAAATATACTCTTGTGTTAACAAGCGCACTATTATGTTTCCTATATGTTTGCGGCAATTAAAACCGGCTTACGTGGCGAAAGATTAAAGTCCAAAATTTCTTCCGTTTCTACATCAAACCTCCACACACACACAACTAACTCGTTTCATTGTTTAAACTTAATGGTGCGGCGATGTGTGACAATTAATCGTATGATAAACTGAACCACATCGGTCGCCCGAATTCGGACGGCATAATTGCGCAAAAACGAATGCAAGAACACTGTAATTATGGCGGGCTGTCTAAATATTTATTCGATAAACAGCACACGCCGGTTTGTTACGCTCGAAACCGCTGTTTATGAATGATGCTGATGTTAACCCGCGTAGATCCAGATGTAGATTTTTGTGTCCAGTGAGGATTTAATTAGTCAGTAATTAAACCGAAGATTAACGTTCACTACCATATGAGGATAATTATGTGATGGCAATAATTGTTGTAATTTAAATTTCCAAACACGTGCCTGAAATATCTATCTAGTTTCACATCATGTACAAAATTTTGTTGCAAACATCTACTCAACCATAATACGACTTCAATCCTTGAATCCATATTATTTTTTTCAAATTCAGCTAGTTTGTACAAATTAATCGAAGCACATTCGGTCGCAGGTAATTCCCGTCTACTCTCGATACTTAGTTTACTCTTTTGCATGTTCGTGGTATCGCGATTGGCATATTTTGCTAAAATTGCTTTCGTTTTAACTCCAACTTTTTAACAATATGTCATCGTGACAGCTAGATGAGGATTTTAGATGGTGTTCTCAATAAAATTAATACACTGAGCTAAAAAGTTATCCTTTGTTGCCAAACACCCATGGGAAAAATCATTTTTAACTAGCATGCTTTTATTTTCGCATTCCAAGAAGAGACAAAATTACGACGAACATAGCTGTGTTAAGATTTAAGTTACAAAGAACCGCGCAAAAGGCTAACTGAACTTGATCTTATTGTCTCCGCCTGATGATAGCAACCGGTTCAAAGTTATTCAAAGTTTTAATGGTCCAAAAAGTAAATACTTTACAGTAACCACAGATTAAAAATATAGGGAATTCATGAAAACAACACAAATGTTTTATACACAAGGAAAGTCAGCACGTGTATTCAGGTGCAAGGTTGGGTTTAGTCAACATATACTTGTCAAGTTCAGCCTTGAACATGTTCAGGCTTGGTGCGCAAATGATATGTGGGGGCAGGGAGTTCCATAGAAAACAGACTCTGACAGCAAAGAAAAACCGTCGACAATTTGATCTGGAGTGTGGAATAATTAACTTGTATCCATGCGATCTGCTACCACGTGCTTCTTGCCGATGAAACAGGTGTTCGAGTGGGTGATCCACTGTATGCAGAATATTGAAAAGCAGGATCAAGTCACCCCTGAGACGACGGTACGAAAAGCAAAGAGGTTTATTGTTGCAATCCGCTCCTCGTATGGCCTGTTGTATAGCCCGGTCACCATTTGTTTTTGTAGCGCGGTGGTATCCCCTTTGCAAAGCAAGTCATGTCCTTTTGTAACCATGGGGACCATGCTTGAACAGCATACTCCATTGTTGGTCGGATATAGGTGTTAATTATACGCGGGAGTATCTGCTTTGAGAAACGACCAAAGATCCTTCTGAGCAATGCTAAGATTTTGCCGGACTTTTGTATACAACAGAACAGTGCCGTAAAGACTTTA
>JACCGJ010016161.1:0-18148 GCA_013407085.1 Atriophallophorus winterbourni | reverse complement strand
AGGAATGAGCCACCTACTATCTATAAAATGCTCTTACGTGGCGTGCGTCTCAAATAGCCTCTGACAACCAAGTCAAACTCCTGGCCTGCACGAGTGGCTTTCACAAGCCAGGCGGAACTGCTCTTACTGACAGGAGAAGGGGCGAAGGCGGGTGACTGGCGCCATAAAACCAGTTAGCTCCGGGCAGATGGAGCTCGTCAGCTACCGGTAATCCATCTAGGGGAAGGAAAACCCTGACTCCAAAACCCATTGCCTTGTGGGTTACCCGATTGCGGGTGAGATATATATATTTTTACACAATCATTTAAAAATGACAACGTGCCACCCAATCAATTTGGGTGTGGGCGTGATACTACCCGGTTGCCCAGGCCGAAGTAGAGGAGTTGATCTTGAGGACTCCCACCTCAAGCCTTTGGCCCGAAAGCCTAACCCGCAAGGCAGCGGAGCGAGCTTAAGGATCGCACCTATCGGGGCCGGATACTGTAGGTACGGTTCACAAGCCATTCGCGAGGTAGAGACCAAGCAGGGACTCCCGACATCCTCCCAACCAGTCGAGCCGGTGATCCTTGCGGATTCATACGCCTCTTCTGGTATACAATGTCCGCGAGGGACAAGGAGACTGTGTTTGTCTGGCTTCTCACCATTGACCAACCTGGTATGAGTAACTCTGAAGATGCACGAAGACATCACCCAGGATAGCTCAATGGATCATCGAGGCACGCAAGCCGCTGCACCACGTCAAGGTCCAGTCTCGGCGCAACGGGAAGCCGAGTGTACAACGCAGTGGTGCGTGCTACACTACTTTATGGCTGCGAAACCTGGTCTATCCGAGCCAAGGATGTCCGTCAGCTTTCTGTTTTTGACACCCGTTGCTTGCGTAGGATTGTTCGCATTCGGTGGCAGCATCACGTTACAAATATAGATGTCCAAGAGGCCATAGACTGAGAGAAATTTTGATGCTTGCTCGTTTGCCAGGGTTGGGACATGTTTTGATAATGCCTCTTCACCGTGTACCATACCTCGCCTTATTCACAGAGCCTGGGAGAAACGAACTGTTGGCCAGTCCATGACGTCGCGCGTTGGGATGAAGAAACTCACCGTTGGGCGTATTCGTTAGCCTGGGTGGGGTCCTAAAGATCCACCTTACCAGATATAGCTGCAAACCGAAGTCAATGGCGCCAGTGTATTTTAATGTGTCCTAACTTTTTATCAATTATTATAATATTATATTTGATGAAAAAATCACAAAATCTCATGCAGTGAAACTACAAAAACAAGCTGTTTTTTGTGCATTTGCATATTCCGCTTGCCTGCTTCATGATTATGATGATATATAGTATAGATTAAGTTTAGTTCTCTGATTGCTCACAACCCCTGCATTCACGGGTTTTGAGTGATGTCGGTGACCTCAGTTTCGAGGAATTTAGTTACTTTATCACTGCCATTTTCAGGTAACCGGTTGATAAATCTCAGTCGTCATATTCTATTTCTATTTTCTTTCATATCTGCCTAAGTGTTGGCAACCTGACAGTAGCTTAGCCCACGTACATTCTATGTCTGTGCGGCAGTTTATCTGGATTATGCTTGTGTTTTCATGCATGCTTTTGTTTCGTAAATTTAGTAACTGAAATACAATATACAACTATTCGTTTGTAACCAGGCGAGCGCAGCTTGGAAGCTGGCGCAATGGTTTTAGCTGATCGTGGCATCGTTTGCATCGACGAATTCGATAAAATGTCCGATATTGACCGCACCGCTATTCACGAAGTCATGGAACAAGGTCGGGTCACAATCGCTAAGGCAGGAATTCAAGCAAAACTCAACGCACGGTGTTCTGTCATGGCCGCAGCCAACCCGGTATATGGTCGCTATGATCAGTACAAAACACCAATGGAGAACATCGGGCTGCAGGTAAAGTTTGCGTTTCATTTCCCGCATTTCAACAATGCAGTTTATTTAATAATTTCGGGTTTCAAGGACAACATACTACTCACAAATATTTTTGCTTGTTTTTATCCCTTTCCCGGCTCTTTTATACTTAGAAATGTTGAAAAAATATTTAATTACACCCATATTTAGCACTCCGCGACATATCACATGTTTGTTAGGTGATTTTATTTTTATTTGCAAATGAGTATTTTTGTGCGAAAATGACATTTTATGGTTTAGGTTCTAAAATCGTGGAGTGAACTCGGTGCATCAGAAAAGGAGAGATAGTTGGCAGTCCCCTGCACAAGGTCGGATCGGGTCTTTGACCCACCTCTCCGAGGCATACAACGCCCACTACTCATGGGCGGCCTTTTTTTCAATACTCGTATTTCTAATTGTTTAAACAGTTTATATCATCCAGTTGCAATGGCTTTGTTCTCTTTTCGGCGATAAACAGAAAATGTTGTGCAAACTTTATTGTGGTACTTTTCAACTTGTTCGCATTATGTGAAGCCGTCGCATCTTCGCTCGTGGCCCCGGGAGTGGATTTATCATATTTGACTTTATTTTAATTTGCATTTATGTTACTTTTATTTTGTTAGTAGTAATATTTATGAAAACGTTTTCAACCTTTTCAGGATTCGCTTTTGTCCCGTTTCGACTTGCTTTTCATCGTGTTGGATAAAGCAGATCCAGATGCCGATCGTTCGATCGCTGAACACGTTCTGCGTACACATCGTTACCGAGGTCCTGGTGAGCAGGAGGGTGAAGCGCTTCCGTTGCAAAACACTTCACGCCTTCTAACTACCGGGGCGGATCCATTGTCATCAGCCGCGGTGAATGAGGAAGAGCAAGACGGGGATGGTCAAAAAGACGAGGATCAGGTTTATGAACAGCAAAACGATCTGTTACGCCCAGGGCGAAACCGTGGAAGGTGAGGATTGCACTGGTACTCACTCTTCGCACTACGTGAACAAGTGTTTGCCTTTGGTTGTGTTGGTGATGATGTTATGTGAAAGCACAGTCAGAGACTAAATGTGGGTTGAGATACTGTCATGTTACCCAGGCCTAGACTGATATGACAAAGGAAATAGAAAGACAATGGAAAATAGAATAGGTTGTGCTGCTTATGCCGCGTAATGCGGATGCCAGACCGCCCACTTCCAAAACTCGTTCTTTCATCGAAGCCGCATCTTTCGCGTGTAGTAGAACTCGTGGCGGCCAAACTAACACAATGCCTTCGAAAAAAAAAAAAAAAATTTAGGCTCTGCTTAGCGTCAAACAATCCCTATCTATGTTTTTTGTCGTTTTCCATGATTTCAATAGCACGGATGTCATCGTGCAGCATTTCTGTGCTTGTGCGGTAACATCGTTGCTAAATTTGATTGGCCAAGGTAGTGAGCTGCATGCGAGTACACGTGGAGTCTTCACTACCATTTCTATTTCTATTTACCCCCTCATACTGTTAGGCTGGGCAACCCTGACTATCTTAGGCACGGCAGTCTCTGGGGAACTGTGCGGCACGTGCCTGGATCAGGCTTGTGCTTTCAGACATACATACATTACATGATTCAATATCACAGTAGTTAATTCTACTTGTGGATATTTCCTAAAAGTACTTCTGCGGAAAGCTTGTGTAAGTCTCGTTAGGGAAAACCGCATGGAAGCTTTCGTGTGGATGTTGCACGTCACGGTCACTCTACCTGCTTGCTTTTTCCATGTTTCCGAGACTTATCTTCTTCAGCCTAGTTCGTATGTGTGTTATCCTCATAAGCGCTTTATTCTTAATTCTATTTGCACAATCGGTTACAGATCTAGTGCCGTTCAAACTAAACACTGGAGCTGTACAAAGCGAGAAGGGGGGGGGTACAAAGCGTTGTCATCATCGTCATCGTTGAACGTATGCATGATACTACCCGGTTGCCTACACCGAAGTAGGGGAGATTTCGTTTAGGGGTTCCCACCCCGAGCCTTTACCCACAAGGCAGTAGAGCGAGAGAGGTTCGCACCTATCGGTGGCCGGTGACCGACGAAGCGGTTCATACGCCCTTTTCTGGGAATTTCCAGTTCGGAGCCCGATAACCCCGTTGATAGGTTGGTGACTTCAGTTTTGCCTGTGCACCATACAATGTCCTTGGATAGGACAAGGGGCAGTGACTTTTGGAGCGGCGAGTCACATCCGCCGCGTCGTGATGTCATTCATTGGATTTTTGTGGCCTTTTATAGGGGAGACGCTTGCCAGGCGAAAACCACCACCCCTCAGACACCCACCGATTGTGGGCACTTCTTTCATTTTAAGCCTAGTTCAGTCATGCGTGAATGTCGGTCATGCATTCATGCGTCTTATTAATGTAATGTATCCTTTGGTGATGTTGATGGCTATAAAGTTGTCGATTTAGCGCGTTCAAATCTAAAACCACTTTTCCACAGCGACCAGTTGACAATCAAGTTCCTGCAGAAGTATATTCACGTGGCCCGTCAGCTCAAACCGCAATTGACCAAAGAGGCTGCGTCCATTTTGGCCGAGAAATATTGTGACTTGCGGGCTCAAGAAACTGCTGAGCGTTTCACCGGACGAGCGGATCATGCACACATGCGTAGAACACAACCCATCACCGCTAGGAGTCTGGAAACGTTGATTCGTTTAGCCACCGCACACGCAAAAGCACGAATGTCGAAAACCGTGACAAAGAAAGATGCGGAAGCTGCTGTACAACTGCTCTCGTTTGTTCTATTCAAAGTAAGCTCTTTCAGCGTGTGTTTTTTCAATTTCCTAATCGCGTCTATCATTTGCCTTTTTTGCACCTCATCTGGCATTAAGGTTTATTGAATATGACTTCATCTGCGTGCTGTGTTGCCGCCCATTCCGCGTCATCCTTTTAAATTAAGGTTGTGCTTCGTTCTGAACGTGTTCGAATGAGCTGACTCGCTCTACTCATTCGAAAATTTAATGGAGGCATGTTCTATTCGAGCTGTAGGCATCGCATCCTAGTGTGTTTTTAGCCTTTTAAATCCTCTCCTCCATCTATTTGAGTTTGGTGTATCATCGGTTCATGGCAGTTAAGCTTACGGGACTCGCTACTGGTGCAATGTTGTTCCATCATGTTTAACTCGCAATCAATGTCTTACGTTCGTCTCAATGAAGTACATATCTGGGGCCGCTGTGTTTGTATGTATGAAATCACAAGCCTTATCCAGACAAAGAGCCGCACAGACAGACTGCTCGTGGGCTAAGATACTGTCAGGTTGACCATGCCTAGACTAATATGAGAATTAAAATCGAAAGTTTGGGGTCAGACAAGATGTAAAGTAGCAAAAACAAATAAATAAATAGTTTGTTTTTGTATTTTCACTGCGTGCGATTTTGTGATTTTTTATAGATATGATACAATGAGGCAGATTAAAAAATCGTGATACTCATACTACATTGGCGCCACTACTTCTGTTTTGCAGCCATATCGCTTATGGTTTGCAACCAAATATTAGACGGATCTTTTCAACCCCACCCAGACAAACGAATACGTCCCACCGAGCCTAGCGCTAATGTGAGCTTCTTCATCATAGCGCACCATGTCATTGACTGCTTGCTTCTTTTATCCTCTAACAGGTCATCGAACAAGGCGCTGTGTGGTAAGCGAAACTAAGGCACGTGTCCGGAACATCGCAAACGAGCTATTATTGGTATTTATCTCAGTCCGTGGCCTCTTGTTCATAAAGGCCGTTTGTAGACAGACATATTAGCAATGCGATGCAGGTAACGAGTGTTAAAAACAGAAAGCGGACTGTCATTCCGCCTGGGTAGACCAGGTTTTACAACCATAGAGAATTTTATCATGCACGACTGCGTTGTACACTTGACCTTTAGGCTGGAGAGAATCATCACGTCAACGACATAAATGCGAAGGTTTACAAATGCTACACTCACTTTGCGCACACTCTGAGAGATATCGACCCCGACACAACTGCCGAGGTAAGGAAAGCCATCAAGCAATTCTAGATTAACACCACAGACAGATTTGGAAGAGAGTAACTCTAATTCTGGGTAATTGTTATACACTTATTTGTTGCTAACCACATGCTTCAAGTGCCATCTGTTCAGGGCTTATTGCATTGTATGAGGGTCATCTCCTAGAAGTGCGATATCATCCGCGTAGTCTAGATCGGCAGCCCTATCACCCGGCAGAAGCTACAACTCTGCGCACTCTAGGACATCGTCACTCGCAAACTTGAGATGTAACGGCGTGCCGTACCACACTGGAGATATTGAAAGAGGACGACAACTTACCATATTGTGCCCGAGGTTTGGCAATATTATGTTTTCAAAATCCAAACATAATTCTCGAACACTGTCTCTCAGCAGACAGTTGCACAGACTCGTGGTCGATTGTATGGAATACTTCTCGGATGTCCGAGAGTATCACTATGGTTGACCGACGAAACACATGACGAGTAACTGTCGGATTGTGAAAATTTGATTTATACAATCTCCATCAGCATGAAATCATGTCTATTCCTCACTGATCTGCTCTTGGTTGGCACTTGACCGATGAAACAAAATGGAGTCCAGCATTTTAGGAGCTACTGAAGCGGTTGTCCCAGGAATCGTGCTCTCTGTTATTGAAAATCGGAGCAATTACTGATTCCGAGAGATCGGAGTCGTTCCGCGACTTTTTGGTCGAAACTAGCTTATTTTCTCGTCTAACAACTTATTCATGAAAACTGATGATCAACAACCATCTGTGTGTTATATTGTAACTTTGGCTATAGTTGCATGTTTGCTCCCCAATAGTTGCTACAAAATGCAAGATCTTCAATGTTTTTTTATTTATTTTAGGAAGTATTGGAAAAGCGAAGAAAACGTGAGCTAGGTGCAGCTGAAGCGGGAAGTGAATCTGACGATGAAGCAAGACGAGATGATGTATCGGAACGGCCACCGGCGAAGCGCAAGTAAGTCAACTTGCTGATTTATTCCATCCAATAATTTCCCGTGTTAGAATAGTCGTTTTAACTGGTTTCGCGAAAGATAAATGTTTCTATGTTTCCTTGTCTATCGTTTTCACTCGATCGATTATTTTGTTTGGTTGTAGGCCCGCATCCACTGTAACCGATTCAGCTGATCCGTACGCATTCACTGAAGAAGTTACCACTGTGCCGTCTACTGCAGCCGCTGGTGATTTAACTCTTTCAAGCGATCGTCTACGGCACTTGTCGACGCTCGTTAGTCGTGTGTTCCAGGATCGCCGAGTTGAGCAGTTGTCTATTCAAGAGGTGAGTGTTGCGCCATCTTTTTCACCTTTTGATGTCTGTATGAAGTTGCAAGCTTAGAGTCGAGCTGTGCCGCACAGTCACGTACCATACGTGGGCTAAGAAGTTACCCAAGCATATGCAGCCACGGATGTGTAATCGTGCAGCACTTCCGTGCTACGCAGCTAACACCGTGCCAACTTGAGTTGCCACCGATAGTGAGCTGCATGCGAGTACACGCTGGAGCCTCACTGCTATTGCTATTTTCCTTCCCCTTAACTGTCTAGGCCTGTGCAACCTGACAGTATCTTAGCCCATGTGCAGTCTCTGACTGTGCGGCACTTTGCCTGGATCAGGCGTGTGATTTCATGCATACATACAAGTATATACATAGATATTGATCTGTGATCTTTCTTTGTTTCGTTTCAGTTAACTTCTATCGTCACTAGTCAAGCCGCTGGTTTCTCGCAGGCTGAAATTCGTGTTGGTTTGGAAGCGATGCACGCGGACAATCGCATCATGTTGACCGCTGACGATGTGTGGCTCATTTGAAAACGAAACCAGATTTTCCCCATCATTTATGTAGAACATGTTGCTCGATGTCTATTTTTATATACATAATTCTATAAACAGCTTTCTGGTACGTTGACTTGTTGCTAAACCACCACCTTAGTAACCGTGTTCAATGTGCTTGTAATTTGTGTTGTGTGGTCTTTCGTGATAAGGTCAACAACATACTTACGACAGATGAATAATCTAGCAACAGAGAAAGAGAGCGGTGTCAATGTAATCCGGTGTCGTTGCTTTCCATCTAGTATGCGAGTGTTGACTCGTTCTTAGTCTGTGCTATCTACCTATTGGTCATTGTTTGCTCACGCCAAACACACGCGCAGTTACAACGCTTTGTCAACAGAGTTTCTGATACCTTATATTCATTTCGTAACTCTTGTGCCAAAATCAGTTTCTGAGTGATGCGTTCTTTCTTGTGATATCCGCAATCGTATTAATGATAACAACCTGTGCTTAGTTTATGAGATTCGGGTTAACTGAGCGCTTTTGGTGATATGACAAAGTTTCCTCCGTTTTCCGGCAGTTGGCTTGATTCTTATCCCGTAATGTCTTTCTCTGATCGCGGTAACGTGTCCGTTACTCCTGGGTCAATGACATTTTAAAATGTTGGTCTCATTTAGAACTGTAAATGTATGTTAGACAGTGTTACCTATGCGGTCAGATTGGAGCGTTTAATCGAGGTCATGATTTTGAGGCTTTTATTCCTACTGGCCCGAAGAATTCAATTTGTGCAATCATTTTTATAAATGGCGGTACATAACGCCATAATCGAAAAATGTTCACACCAGTAAGAGTTGTAGTTAGGTCACACTTTTGTCATATGATAATATCACATAATCTGAAACGGTATGCCATTGATGGCTAGCTTCACCATTTATCGGGGAATTGATTTGTCTCAATTTAGTTTACCGATGGGAGTGCACGATTAGTGCTGTTGTAAATCTCGGGTCCGGTTGGTGACTTAATGGTTTCACATTCTTTTCCTCAAACCCGTTTAAAGGATACTCGAATATCGCTTTACTGTTCACTTGACTAAAAAATTGACGATTCGCCATTTTTTGATGGTCCAATTATTTATCGCCATTCGTGACTGATGCCCGGTTGTGTGCGTGCAACCTCCACTTTACTGTCCCGTCTGGTCACCGTTGGCTATCAAACACGACACTCAATCGGTGGGTTTGCTTTGAGTGACAATCCAATGCTGATGGGGTTGTAGACAATTTCGCGGGTGCTTAAACGGTTCCCGTGTTTTGATAGTAATGATTGTCATAACGTAAGCCATAATCGATTGAACTTGGGTGAAATTTTTATTTATTTTCCCACTAGTAAGAGGCAGTTGGGTTGATTTTCATGAGATTTGGATTCAATATCAAACCTTGAACTTGAACCTTTGGAATTCGTGAAACTGCATTCAATTTTTGGCCGGTTTCTGGTTACGTTCCGCTGAAAAATTTGGTGACCTGTTCGCGTTTAGTTGACCGTTGTGCTCACGAAAGAACAACTCAGGTAAACACGTCACTAGAGATCTGCCGTCATTATTAAGCGGCAGGGGCTTATAGCGGTAGATGAATTTAACGATGTGCATTCTAACTTCGTTTTTGTCTATCTTGAATCGAGAAATTATTTCAAACGAACAATGTATTGTGGTGCTCACACCACTACCGGTTTCTGGCTGTTTGCCATCAGATGGAGACAGTAAGATCAGGTTCAGTGAGCCTTGAAACAGTGGAAAAGTGGTAAACAAAGTTAAACTTGTATGCCACTGTTATATGGGGTTCTTACAAAGTAACATGCCAAGCGCTCGAGGCGCATTTAAAAGACGAATGTATTGTGGTGCTCACATCCCCATCACTTACACACCACTACCGGTTTCTGGCTGTTTGCCGTCATGAGGTTCAGTGAGCCTTGAACTAGTGGAAAAGCGAAATTAGGTAAACCTTGATGACTCCGAGGGTCTTGTCATAGAGAGGTATTTTTCTGCTCCGTTTATGAAGTACTCAACTACTTATGAGTATAAGGAAACTTAAGTATTTCCTGCTCTATTCAGTGCTGTAAGTACAAACGCTATGGTCCAACTGGCTGACGGAAATCACAGTAAGGTGGCGAGCATTTCTAAAGTTTAGCCAGTTTCGTTGAGTGCCTAGAAGGTACACTTGGAAATTACGGACGGGCCGGGAGCATTAAGGTGAATAAATAGATGAACTCAGCATGCGCTCCTCAGATGCATTTGGCAGTAGTGATACAGGATATAGTGATTGATTTTGTGTATATGCGAGATGTGGTGCGCGTAAGACGCATCCGGTGTCCAGTGCAACTCCGTCAGTCACGCCAAAGCGTGTCTGGTGAGTTTTTATCCAACAGTAGATCGCCTGTCCGCAAAAATTTATCTCGTGGAATAACGTTAGTTACATTGTAATTGTGAATTTAACGCATAACATCAAATGCACATATCCTCCCGTAGAACTTAAACAGCCACAACTATTATTCGTGTTAATCGCTAACAGTATCTCAGGCAACACGTGCAGTCTATGAATTTGTCGCACTTTGCCTAACTTCAGGCTTGTGATATCATTCTAGAATGCTTCAAGTAAAATTTATTGATACGGCTTAGTGGAAACATTTGAATGATCATAACCCCCGATGCGACAACAATCTTGATCTGTGAAACGTCTTCTAATCAGAATAATTCATTTTGTATTGCGCGGTTTAGTTCTCGAATGGATGGACCTCGTGACCAGCACCGACGTGATCCACGATTGATCGTCCTGTCAGTTAAAATCGCCGTACATCTCGCGGAACATTGAGTAGGCACGGATTTACTCGAACGACAAAGCGCTAATTGTCTCGACAATGCAATTGTTCCAGGCGAGCAATAAAATAGTGTATAAAGTATCACGAAACTTGACAGTATCTTATGCAACACGTGCAGTGTATGACTCTGCGGCACTTTGCCCAACTTCAGGCTTGTTATATCATTCTAGAATGTTTCAAATAGAATTCATTGATACAGCTTAGTGGAAATATTTGACCGATAACAACTCTAATAAAAGCCAATACAAGCTTGGTCTTCGAATCATCCTCGCATCAAAATAATTAAATTTGGACTACACGGGTTAGTTCTAGGATTGTATTGCTCAAACAAGAACATCTTTGATGTGGTTTTGAAAATTGTAGCTCAGGTACCGGACTATAGGTCATAGTTGTTCTCTTAGCTGGTATGGTTGATTGCGGACGTTTCGTCATCAAACTAGATGACATCATCTGCGAAACTTCTTTCGAAGCAACTGGGCGATGGAAATTATTCGAATTTATCTGCTGCGTTGCGACCTCATCTACTGAGATTGGCTAGAATCCTTGCAAGCCTTCGTTGTTGGCGTGTTCTCATTGGTCCGTAGACCCAATCCAATAAAATGTGCTCATTGATTGATTGTGGTGTCGAATACCACGCTTCGAGGAACTCTCGAACGTGACTAGTTCTGCCTTTGGCGATTATTTCTGTTCTATCCCAATTGAATTCGTGTCCTTCTCGATCCATGTGTATCGATATTACTGATTTGTGGTCATGTAGTCGTGTAGCCAGATTGTGTTTGTGTATCCTTGTTTATAAACTCCTTCCAGTCTGTCCGTTATAACATTTCTCACAATCGGAATACGGGATTCTGTACATGAAGTTGTTTCTTTCCTCCTCAGAAAACGTGTCCTTGACCTTGACTAGTTGGCTTCTCGGTATTGAAGCTGGCTTGCGTGCAACACTAATTCCGATCGGGCGGAAATCTCCGACATTCCATGTTGCGAATGATGAAGTCCTTTTGGTATCCATTCTTCCGGAAGTTTGAATAAATATTTCTCCTTTCTTGAGTTCGTCGGTACTGCAGTGTTTTTTGTGCGATTGAATAGTTTTCGGACACAGCTTCGCTTGTGGGTGGCCGGGTTCTTGCTTTTAAACTTCAAAATTTGATCCGTGTGTGTTTCTTTACTTTATACACTTGTTTCTATGTTTCCTGTTTTTGTTCTTCGCACGTTCACATCCAGAAATGGTAGGCAGTTGTCCCATTCGGTCTCCTTCGTAAATTGAATTCCCGTGAAGACGCAATTAAGTAGACGGTGCGTATACTCCAAGTTTTCTTTCTTTAGAATCACGAACGTATCATCGATGTATCAGATCCAGAATTTATTTGGGATAAGCGGTAATGCGAAACGTCCAAGTCTTCGCATTACGGCTTCCGCTAGCAACCCAGAGATTGGCGTTCCTTTCAATTGTTTATACAAACGATTGTTAAATTTGAAATTCGTCTGCAAACACAATTACAATAACTGCAGTATACTATCCTTGGTCAGTCGGCTTCCATTGTGCTCTGTTCCGCGTTCGTCCAGCAGTTGTGATATGGTTTGCTTCGCTAAGGTAGCGTCGATCGATGTAAACAGTGCTGTATCAACGAATTCTATTTGAAACATTCTAGAATGATATCACAAGCCTAAAAGTTGGGCAAAGTGCCGCAGAGTCATAAACTGCACGTGTTGCATAAGATACTGTCAAGTTTCGTGATATTTTATACACTATTTTATTGCTCGCTTGGAACGCTTGCATTGTCCAGACAATTAGCGCTTTGTCGTTCGAGTGAATCCGTGCCTACTCAATGTTCCGCGAGATGTACGGCGATTTTAACTGACAGGACGATCAATCGTGGACACGTCGGTGCTGGTCACGAGGTCCATCCATTCGAGAACTAAACCGCGCAATACAAAATGAATTATTCTGATTAGAAGACGGTTCACAGATCAAGATTGTTGTGGCGTCGGGGGGTATTACCATTCAAATATTTCCACTTGAAGCATTCTAGAATGATATCACAAGCATGAAGTTAGGCAAAGTGCTACAAATTCATAGACTCCACGCTTTGATTGAGATACTGTCACTTTCCCACTCCTAGACAGATATAGAAAACAGAAAATTGTCTGATGTCTCGTAGTGTTTTATACACTTTTTATTGCTCGCTTGGAACACTTGCATTGTCGAGAGAATTAGCGCAATGTCGTTCGAGTAAATTCGTGTCCAGTGAATGTTCAACGACATGTACGGCGATCTTAACTGACAGGGCGATCAATCGCAGATCACGTTGGTGCTCGCCACGAGATCCATCCATCATGTCGGTAGTGCGTGGAGCGCATTCAATTTAGTTCATATGCAATCTGTTGTCCCTCGGGTAGATGTATACAACGGCCTACAGCACACGGAAGTCTGTTCCCTTAGTTGATAGAAGAGAATATGAGAATGAAAAGATTTATTCGAAAATATTTGAAATCGTTCTTGTCTTGTGTATAGAACAATGGGCATTCACAGACACCGCGTGAATGCTTTTAAATATTCTAAATATGACCGCAGTACTATTCCTGCCTGTTAGTTAAAAAGCATGAAGTCGGTCGTGGGGTGCGCGTGTAAATATGGACGTTTTCGCTTCCGCTTGTCTCAAATGATTGCTTTTGAGTAACTTATTAGTCACTGATTGATGGATGCACGAAACCCAGTGTTCTATCCTTACCTGATGAGAACAAACAACATTAGACAAATTGTGGGATCCGTGTGCTGGGAAAACGGACCTTTGAATTTATAATGATTTAGCACAGATTTCCATTTGACCTTCTTGTTTAATAAACACGACACAATTTAGCCATTCTTTGAACGCAAGGCTATTAATTTACTAACTGAAGTCATTATCTGCTGAGCTTGTAGTGAAACATATGCCAGTGTTGAAATCTTCATCTACACTCGAGTTATTCAAGAGGGTTGTCAGCACTCCAAGGAACTTTATTGTTTGTTTGATTCATCACATTTCCCGCAGACATTCGGTAAAATAACCACAAGCACGACAGCGATTGCAATCTTTGTTTAAATCGGCTTAACTTGTCATTTGCTTTCCCATCAAAGCTGATCGCTAATCCAGTTCTAGCCACTTGACCCACCTGAACATCAGGTGGACGGTCGTTCAGACTTCGGTTGAGTAGGTTGTGTGTATGTGTGTGACATGGGATCCGTCACAAGGGGGTAAAGGAACATAAGATTACCGCAATGTCATTAGCAGGAGGCTATCCACTTAGACAAACAAAGAGTGAACATCACGCAAGAATAATCCGCGCTTCCTGAGACTGTATGGGATCATGGATAATAATCCTGTAACATAGATGAGATCAAATAAGGTGCTTGAGACAGCCGGGCCGGTAGCTGAATGATTAAGAAAAGCGGTTACTACATAATACGCCAGATCGCCTCTGGTAACAATACGGACAGCATTACAAAATGCAGTCAACCCCGAGTTCAGTATTGTCATTCGAGATTCTTGTTGAAGAGAGAGAGGGACAGTATTCAGCGGGAATATTTGTGGTTCAAGGAATGGATATTCAGTGTTCCCTGAGCTCGCATTGTATCAATCTTGATGGCATCATCAGCATAACTTGTTGCGAACGTCAGAACGTTTATTACGTTAAGAATGGCTTGCATACGCCGTATATGTTATCAAATTGTTCACTAACTTCCTGTTTGCTACCCGAACACATCAGGTAACCGTTGCCACTTGGCCTACTGCCCGACTCTTCGGGTCATCGTGTGATATTCGGCCACTCGGTTCACCTCCTGCCTTTGAAGGTCCGGATTCGTTCAACTGACCTTGATAAGCTGATGATGTCTACCAACCATTACTTTCAGTCGGACCCATTACGATTGAGAAAAACAGTTACCGCGTTCTTTCGTTTCTGAATGAATCTTTCAATCTCACCATGTTCAGTAATGCCTTCTCGGATTGTTATGATCATGTGGTCTTTGGTCGCTCAATGTTCGAAATTCAAAATAGCGCGAAATCTTGGTGCTAGTTCCGTTCAGACATTCGGTGCTACTGTTCGCTTTGTTGCTAGGGGCTGTGTGCAATGCGGAGCCTCATTAATCAGTAATTCAGACTCGTGTCGCCATTTAACCTTACACATACGCGTAATCTGCACTAATTTACATATTACCACGGTGAAAGAAATGTGATTTCGATTTAAAATTTACTTCTTATAGTCCCTGTGACGTTTGTTGATTACCACCATACAACGCATGTTACATTTCATTAAAATTTCTTGTGTGTCAAAATTCGGATGCGCATTACTGTTGCCAATCTGACGAAGCGTGTAAAATGATTTGGAGTTTGTCTTTGAAGAGACATCCAATTTTACTTTTTTTATTTTACTTTGACACTCAAAACGGTTGTATGTAAAATTATGTTATACGAAGTACGTTCCCTCAGTAAACTATCGAATAACTTAGTATCGATATAAGCAGGCGCATGCTATCAACTACACACGACTTTTTTTTTAAATGTGAACTTGACCTAGCGTCATTCAAGGTCAAACGCAGGTGTTGGCGTTTTCACCGATGACATTGATAAGATTACTTTATACGAGACAGTGTTCTATTGAGCTTTCCTCGTGTGGGCGCAGTTGAATTCACGTATCAAATTTTCATTTTGCGACAACAAGATTCATTCGTGTACGCCCGATTCGAAAAGGTCACACATTTTGCATTGATTTTCTTCTCATGGATATTAATCTTTGGGATAGAATTGTGTCTATCGAAGATGATCCACTATGGCACTTGTTAAGAAAATGACACGTGGACATACCTTATCTCTTTATATCCATCCCAAGTTCCCGTATTGATTGTCGGTGCCATTTGTTTTACCGTACGTGCTATATATTTCCGGTATTCCATACATCAACTTGTGGTGGTCTCTCCTTTCCTGATGATGTTTAAAGCGAAATTGGACTTATATATGCACACGAACATACATTTGATATACCCTACTCGTTAACTACTATTGTTTTTTATATTTTCATTTATACCATTATCATGCGGTGTTGTATAAAGTGCTAACTTTTAACCCAAAATACTTCTCAGTTATTTTCAGTCTTTAACGAGGGCGATCAATTTTGATTGTTCACTTGCCGCGTATCGGCGGCTGCTGCCAATTACCGTATAACTGCATCAATAGCCATTCGATATCCCGAAAATGTCTGTGTGCTCGTTCGATTTTCCACCAAACCTGCCACAACCGCCACAATCGGGTTTCGTGGACGCCTTCGGAACACCGGAACAACATCCCTCATTAGATGAAACGTGAACATGGCGAAATAGTGTGTTCGAGGTGAAGGTCATTCTAAGAGTACACGTTGAGTTGATCACGTGCTGAGGTCGAGAATTCGGTACATCAAAGTACAGCTCCAGCGCACCACAGCCGCTTGACGGTTAGGTAGTGCCGCAACATTCACCAAATACACACTGAATGAGATTATCCTGATAATGACTTCGGTGGGAGTAGAATACGCGAAATGGTGAGTGTTTCAACGACAGACCAGTAACTTTATTCAGTCCATAGATTGTATAGCTGACGCACAATAGAGGCTACTACAAAGAGATCCCGTATTGTGGTTCGTCATCAAAGGTTTAAATTTCCCACATTGCAGCCACCGAAATCAATCAGAGTATCGCTTGCTCGCCGAAGAAGTTGGTGATTAACAAGTTTGCTTCCGAATTCGACGATTTCGTTATGCCACTAATTTTTCTGACTTACCCATCACAGTTTGAGTATGAGGTCCCCTCCAGGAGTCATCATCCTTGTCTTTGCCATTCTTCAAACGTTTAACCCAGTCTTATGCAAACCTTGTTGATATCCGGGCTGATAAAAGTTTAACCGCGGTTGATTTCTATCACGCTAACTCGCTTTGGTTGCCGCTGCACTGTTCCTCGAACATTTAACAACGGTGTGCGTTTCAACACCCGTTGTTCACCTCCATTCTTTGTACCACTTCCCTTAACACGGATCATAAGTTGAACTGTCCGAGACACTGCAGCTCAACTCCTCAAGCATGTCAACGTTGACATTATCGAAGTGGTTCGCATGGTTTCACATCGCACCAACCGGATCATAGAAACCACGAACATGGTAACTGTCAGTACTCGAATCGCGATTGCGCCGTCTGTCAGCAAAAACACTTGATAAACGGCACAGTAGGAGATCGAATTTCCGTCTTTCGAATCAGACCAAAATCAAGTCAAGTTCGGAATGCAAGACTTTAAGATAATGAACATAGTAACGCCGCGATGACAGCATAATCACATGGCAATTTGCTTGTCTTTACAAATAGCTAGCACGCATTGCGCCTTTGACTGGGACATTCAACATCTGTTTGACGTAAAGTCCGCGTTCATAGACTGAGGTTCGGTGAATGATTTAATCGCACATGCTCTCAAATCCAATGGGTTGGGATAAATTTCTACATATAGCAGTTCGTTTATTTGGGTTTGAGTTAGGTGCAACTCACTCATGGGGGGGTGATTGCGATCGCTAAATATTATGCTACAATTGATTTTTGCTTTTGGTCAGCTTAAAAATATCGAACCGAAATCTGTTTCAATGTTAAACCACATTCCCTTTTCTACATTTAATTCGGGTACTAACAGTTTGGTCCCGGCAACTTCATAGAAAATCACTTTTGAGGCATTACCAGTGTGACCTTCGAATAGTATTTATCAACTTTTGTGCTATTTGATGTATAAGAGATTCAGAATTCGCGGTAGAAGTAACAAACAGCTGGACAAAACCTCGGGATATCATTGTTTTCGACTATATATCTTAAGTGAAAAGAGCTAGCGAAGCTCAGAAATTAATAAGAAAAATCGATACGGTTTGATTATCAATGGCGTTTCAAGATGTCACCGACTGGGCACCGATTAACACTGATGCCCAACAATGCTGGTCATCGATATTTGAGAAAATCTACGAAAAAATAGAACTACACTCTAAAAATGTTTCAAAAAACTGAAAAACGGATTCAAATTCGTCATCCGGTATGGAACACCGAAATGGATAAAGGTGCGAAACTGTCCATCAAGAGTATACTTACTTCAGGCAACACATGAATCCTGGAAATTCTACCGCTTGCTGAAGAATAGATTTACTAACCTTGTCCAGGTTAATAAAGAAGAGTTTCAAATCAATCTGATGGATAAACTTGAACGAAACCCGAAGCTCCTCTTCCAGATCGTGAACAGAAAGTCCAGGGTAGAGCCAGGCGTTTCCGCTTTACTTACTACGACCGGAACTACCTTCACGACTCTCGAAGCCGCCAACGAACTCGCTCAATGTTACTCTCGAATGTTCTACCCAAACGAGCGCTTATGTTAGGTTATGCCTGCATTCAGATTAAAAATTAACACAATACATGAAATCGCTGTGAACCCCGTGAGTGTCCTGGTGAGGCTACTTCGGTAAATTACAAAACAATCGCCGAGTACTGATGAAATAATATCGTTCTTCTTAAAACAGTGTGCCTATGCACTATTCTCACCAACTCTGATCTTTTCAACCTGTCACGG
>JACCGJ010016160.1:0-20395 GCA_013407085.1 Atriophallophorus winterbourni | reverse complement strand
CTTGCGGGGAACCTCACCCTACGGGCGGTACGAGATGAAGGAGTAGATAGGATGGGTGAGGGTCGATTGGATTTAACGTCACTGGTCGTCATAGGCTGTGTGGGTGGAGTTGAATGGGTAGCTTCTTGTAATGACTTCTGTTAGACGTAAGCAGGTTTTAGGCGATCGATACTAACCTTGTCTTTGATACCGTTGCGTAGAAGAACGAAATATTTCTCTTCACGTTCTATTACTTTGAATGGCCCTTCGTACGGAGTTTGTAAGAGCTTTCTAACGGCATTGACTCGAACGAAAACATAGGGAAAACTTTTGATATCATTATGAATAAATGATGGACGGTCCACAAAACGTGTAGGTACGGGCTTGATAGACTGAAAATGTTGCTTCAGTCTGGAGCAGTAAGATGCTGGTTCAAACTTGCCGGTAGTGCGTGTGTCGAGTACCGTCTCGCCAGGCCGTCTCAGCGTGGTGCCAAATACCAACTCTGAGGGACAACAACCGATGTCTTCCATAACGGTGTTTCGAATACCGAGAAGTACGACAGGAAGACATTCAGACCATTCTGTTCCTGAACAAGCGGTGAGGGCAGCCTTTAACTGTCGATGGAAACGTTCAACTAGTCCATTAGCTGCAGGATGGTATGCGGTGGTACGCAGGTGATCACATCCTAGTAAGCGGCTTAGTTCGCAGAACAAAACACTCGTAAATTGCGATCCTCTGTCAGTGGTGATGGTAGTAGGCACGCCAAAGATGGAGATCTAAGAAGCAACGAATGTTCGCGCGATGGTTTTGGTAGAAATATCTCGCAAAGGAACTGCCATGGGCCAGCGTGTATATCTGTCGACACAGGTCAGGATATAACTATACGGTCGGGATACCGGTAAAGGAACAACGATGTCCAGGTGAACGTTTTTGAATCAACCATTGGGTACAGGGAATGTACTCAAGTGTGCCGGTGGATTTTGCTGACCTGGCAAGTCACATAGCGTTTTGCCCATTGACGAATTCCGCGTTGCATATTATGCCAGATGAAGCGATCTGTTATGAGTTTTACAGTAGAGCGAATGCTGGGGTGCGACAGTCCGTGAAACTGGTCGAAAATCTTCCGGCGATATATTTGCGGGACGAAAGGTCTCGGTTTACTGGTTGATATATCACAGTGGATCTTGGCGTCGCAATCAAGCAGCGGCAAAAGGGCAAATTTGAGTGACTCATTTGTGACAATTTCGGAAAATCCAGAGTCGTTTTCCTGATGACTGGCCAGTTCTCTGAGATCGAGTACTGGGTTGCTTATCTGTTGGATAGTGCAAAGCGATAAGGCATCAGCGACTATGTTGCGGTCACCATCGATGTGGCTAATATCTGTAGTGAACTGCACGATGAATTCGAGTTGACGAATTTCTCTTGGAGAGTTTCGGTCTGTCGGAGAACGGAACGCATAAACGATTGGCTTGTGATCAATGAACATAGTAAAGGTGCGTCCCTCGAGTAGGTGACGGAAATGTTTATTAGCTAAGTAAATGGCAAGAAGTTCGCGTCCAAAAGTCCTATACCTAGTCGGGGCTGGTTGTAACTTCCGTGAGAAAAAGGACAGTGGTTGTATCTTCCCGTTTACTTCTTGCTGCAGTACGGCTCCGACTGCGACTTGTGATGCGTCGGTTTTCAGGAACAAATGTGCGTTATCGTCGGACTTAGAGCGGAAGCGTTGCTCAAACCTTTCTTAACCTTGACGAATGCGGATTCTGCAGCGGTTGTTATCGTCAACTTTTTGGGATTTCCTTCAAGCATGTAGGTTAGCGGTTGAATTATTTTAGCGGGGTTGGGGTAAATCGTCCATAGTAATTCATGACGCATAGGAAACGGCGGAGGCTTTTGGTTGATTGTGGCATTGGGTATTCGAGTATGGACCGTGTCTTTTCGGGCAGTGGGCTTATTCCATAACTGTCAATCCTATGGCCGAGAAAATCAATGGTCGACTGGCTAAAACGCATTTGTCGGGATTGGTAGTAACGCCGTATTAGAAGAAGCGTTGGAAGACTTCATGGAGGTGTCGTACATGTTCCTCGTGTGATGAGCTAGCTACTAATACACGAAGACGGAATCAAGACTACGAAGAATCTGATCCATGAACCGTTGAAAAGACTGTGCTGCGTTGCGACAACCAAAGGGCATGCGACGGAATTCGAAAAGACCAACTGGCGTAATTACAGCAGTCTTAGCAATATTGTCAGGGGCCATGGGGATCTGGTGGAATGCACTTTCGAGGTCCAGCTTAAAGAAAACCGATTTTCTGTAAAGGCTAAATGAGAAATCGTGAATGTGCGGAATAGGGTAGCGGTCAGGTTGTGTAACACTATTCAACGCACGTTAATTGCCGCAAGGTCTCCAATCGCCGTTCTTCTTGGCGACCATATGAAACGGCGGTCTAATTATAACAAATACAGCCATGTGTTCAAATTCGCATTTTGCTGCTTTAAGTTTTTCTGGTGGCAGCCTTCAGGCTTTAGCGAAAACTGGAGGCCCTTTTGTGACGATGTGATGGTCACTATGTGTATGGTGCTATGCGTGTTAGGGTGTGGAAGTCGCGCAAGACATCGCTGTAAGTGGCATTATTCGGGACAAAAATTCGCAGATCAGGTGATGTGATGGAATAGATTTTTCCGGACACGTTAAGTGACGTGATATTGTCGTGTAGCCGTCGGTGTCTGAGATCGACTACGAGACCGTATTTCATCAGGAAAACGATACCGATGATAGGCTCCTGTACATGGGCTATCAGGGAGACGAAGGAGAATTCACGTCTGAGTCCGAAATAGAGTTTTACAAGTTTTTCAGCGTAGGTCGAGATTTTCGAATCTTTAGCCGCAGGCAATATGATGCTCGAAGGACGGAGTTCGCGTTTTTTCGTAACTACGCGGTATAACGCTTACCTCGGCACCGGTGTCTACGAGAAAGTTGAGCTTAGTAGATGCGTCATAGACGTATAAAAGGCGACTAGTGGGTTTGCCAGGAGCAGCCGTCGCCATTACTGACTGGCAACCTAGTTTCTCGACTTTGCGGCTGTCAGCGTTAAGATGTTTACAACCATAGCGACAATTGCGCGAAGCGTTTCTGAAACGACGGTGGTAATAACAGAGCCAGTTTATATCACAAATGCGAGAATGGCTTCTATTTCATGATGGGCTCCGAGGTCTAAATCTATACGTTTTGGAGTGTTCCATATTGGAGATGATGAGCTGTAAGGATGCAAGTTTCTTAGTCAGCATGGCCACGGTGGCTTTAAGCTTTGAGAGGTTACCACCTTCTGATACTTGATTAACGCTGATTCTGTCATTGCGTTCGTGGATTTTATCTGCTAGTTTAGCCAGTGTGTCGAGGCAGACTTTTTTGACCGACACGGCAAGGATGGCGGTGGTGCTGGGTGGCAGGCAATTCAGCCAAAGTTGTTGTAATGCGGAATCATCCAACTTTGTGTTACCCACAAGAGAACGTATGTGTCGTACAAGTTGTGACGGAGTTCTTTCTTCGAGCTCTACCCCGGCAAGCAATTGTTTTAACCTAGCCTCGTCAGAAGTCATATTGCGTTTAAGAACAGCGGCTTTTGGGCTGTTGTAGGGCGAATTTACTGGCATCGGGTCAAGAACGTTTAAAACTTCTTTCGCAATATACGACGGTAGCTGAGATTGCAGGAAGGAAAACATGGTTTCTTGTTTAGTAATCCGTCTAAATCGAAACATTCCTTCGAGCTGAATGAACCAAATGTGTGGGTTAGCTGGGTCAAAAGTTGGAGTGTTGCCTCCGATAACGTTCGATTGCGATTCGTTGGGTTTAAACGACATTATAGCAAAATTGAAAAAATAACGGGAGTTCTGAGCGAAAAATGGAAAGCGGGCTCACCAATTATGTAGTGGATAAATGCAAAAATATAACAGGAAAATGTTATAGTAAAAACAGACAAGGAACGAACTTACGCTGAGTGAAAATTCAATGTCCCATATAAATATCCACACACAAAAATATTCCAGCTCCAAACTTTGGTGTGTCGCGTTGATCAGCAATTATAATTGGCGAAGCTGAAAAATGTGGCGACAAATCAATTTTGCTGTTGACCGTCGTGATTCGCGAACACGCAATAATACAGCACCACGGAAATCAAGCAAAAGAGGAACGCGCGTGGAAGTACAATTGAAAAAAGGAAATAACAAGTTGCTACAACCTCTACTTTTATCACACGATACACAGTTTTTGATTATGCTTTTTTACGATTATATTCTTTGTAATACTGCACCTTATCTATCCGCCTTTTCACAGCGTTTCCCGTCTCATCAAATATGGATCACGTTTCCGTTCTAAACTGATGAAACTTCTTCAGACCCAATGTGCATGTAACAACATTGTTTTACTGTACCTAATAATCGACCTTGATATAGACTTTCCGTTGATTGCTTCCACTGTACCTTCATGCACCTCTTGGCTACCGCGATAAATCTTCTATCTCTTGTGACTTTTCTCCAACATTCTTGGGGACATTATTGTAGTGGCCAGTCTGCTACATGCTAACTATCCCGTGGTTATTCCATTAAACTAGTCGCTTTTTTCCACCATACAATATTGATTATTGACTATTATCATGAGCACAATTTTAAGATTGCTCATCAGAACAACCGATTGAACAGTGAAGCTATTTCCTACCCCCTTCGCATATGCTGTGTCTGGAACGCTCTCCCACCAGAGGTGGTAGATGCAGAGTCACTGTCCTCGTTTAAGCAACGCCTAGACAAACACCTATGGCAATCAACTTTCAAGTGACTTTTGTTTATCTGTCACCATTCCGATCTACCCCACGATACTTATATACAACTATTTTAGCCATAACCGACAAACACTTTTCCAGTCTTTTCTCCCCAGCTCACAAAGATCTACGTTGCTCATGCCAAAGCAACCGTCCGCAAGTCCGTCATGCACTGGAGGACGTGGTGGGAATGTGTCTTTTGCTTACACTTCTCTCTATAGAAAGCCACAAATTCCCAATCAATAAGTATGCTATACGCGAACATAACCGGCTATAAGGCCTATTTGCCTCCGTTTTCTGACATCATGTATGCTTTTTAGCATGCTTTGTGCGACCCTCTGTGCAAACCACCCAGTGGTTTCTTACAAGCTATCATCTTTTATTACCACAACAAATCTATTGACTATTGACTATCTGGCATTAATGCCTAGCGAGTGAATGAACAATTGTGCCCATCTCGAAGAGCAGGTTAAGCCAGCTATTTTTTAAGGCCACTTAATTTCTGCATGATTGCTAGGAGGGTAAATGTTTAACAAATAAAAGGAGCCGGATTACTTGATTGACCGATGTTCGCAAAGGAGAAATTGCGGTTTGGTGAGTCATGTTGTACCTCAGCAACAAACCCCCATTTTCACTGCATTATAAATAGATAAATGAATGATTAATTTTTGGATATCCAAAGCATGCAAAGACAAATATGTACAATCTTTAATAAAATCTCAAGGTCAGTTGTTGAAGTTCACGTTCAGATTTCACAGGGCTGAAGGTGGCTGAAAGCAAATCACGCGCCCAGATTTCATTCGACGGCATGAGGTTGAGCACATCGATATTAAGTACACAGTTCGTACGGTTTACACGTTCTTAGTTACGAATATCTGGAAAGTAAGGGTTGTCTTCACCAGCAAGGTGAGGTCATTGATTCAAGAACAATGAAATAATATGCGTGATAAAATCACAAGCCTGATTCAATCAAAGTTCAGCGCTGTCACAGATTGCTTGTGAGCCAATATGCTGTAAGTTGGTCTAGAGCTAAACAGATATGAGAAAACATGGAACAAAAATACAAGTTTAGGAGTTTTTGTTTTGTTATTAGACAATATGTCAGTGTTTTAAAAGAGGGTAGGCCATTTAGCGTCTAATTCCCTGTTAAAG
Source organism: Atriophallophorus winterbourni (assembly GCA_013407085.1). Lineage (NCBI taxonomy): Eukaryota > Metazoa > Platyhelminthes > Trematoda > Plagiorchiida > Microphallidae > Atriophallophorus > Atriophallophorus winterbourni. The sequence goes on along the minus strand of JACCGJ010016160.1, from coordinate 14,451 downwards.
CCTAACACGTTAGGGAGGTTTATTAAACCATATGGAGTCTTATTTCAGTGATTTACCACACGATTGCTCAAAATGTGCTCATGTAACAGCAGCCAGGGTCTTTTACACTCTCTTACTCTTAGGAAGTTTTATTGAATTTCAACTTGTAGCTGATGTAAAGGCAAGTTTAGTAATTCATTAATATTATCACCCCTGATGCCCTTTTGAATCTTGAAGGTTCCTTTTAGGTCGCGTAGCTGCCACCGAATCTTTAATGAGAACGGGTCGAGGTACTTGAGTCTTGCCTCATAGGCTTTACCTGCCTGACCCTCAAACATCCTAGTTGCAAGGCGATGGATCCCCTCGAGACATGCAATATCTTTTTCACGTAAGGTGCCCAAGATTGAATATAATATTTCAAATGAGGCCGCACGACTTCCTTGCTTAGAGGAATGAAGATAGAAGGCTTTCAACATGAAAACACTGAGTTCAGTCTGAACAATTCGCTGCGCGCCTTTTTTGCAGCTTCTGAACATTGAGTGGACCACTTAAATTTTCCTGAGATAGCAATACCGAGATCCTTCACTTTCTAAGCAGCAACTTCTCTGATAGTCCTTTCGCCGACTTCCAGTTTTGTTGTCGTCAAATTAGTAGTCAGAACGCAGCTCCTTCACGTGTTTAGTGACAAGTCCCATGTCTTTGTCCACTCGGTTACTTTTTCTACTGTCGGTTCCAGGAAACTTAACATCATCAGCAAACAGGAAGCAACGTGAACCCAAGCAGACTGCCAGATCCTTTACAAAAATGAGAAAATCTCAATGGACCAAACACTGAGCCTTGAGACAATACTGAGTATCACTGATTCCTCCAAGCACACCTCTGCAACTCTAACATATTTAGTGCGATTGGTTAAGAAGCTGTCTAACCATCGATGTAGTTCCCTTGTGAAGCCACACATCCTGTGCTTGCGCTGAAAGTACCTATGGTTCACTCAGTCAAAGGCCTTTTAAAATACGAGGTAGCATACTTCGACTACTCTCCTTTCATCGAGACGTAATGTCACTTCATCATGAAAGTTCATATGATTTGTTAGGCACGACCTTTTTTTCCAGAATCAGTGCTGGGCATCGCATAGTGATTAATTAGTTACCAAATGTGTATATATAGATAAATAAATCAATATATTTAATTCTCAGAGATCCAAGGCATGCTTATCATGATCAATAAATACCAAAGTACTTGCACAATTAAATTGTAGCATTTACAATTGCGAATACACATTCAAGGTCACTTCTGTAGCAGAATCTAACATTCAACAAAGATGAAGGTAAACAGTATTTACAAATTGCTTCCAGATAATCTTTTAGAGTTCTGATATGATACAAAAAACAGTGGCAATGCGAGAAATCAATGAATGTTCCAGAAAGCAGTGAAAATTAGAGGATAATCTTCATCAAGTATGCGTTGAGTTTTGTGTTTTTGATTTTCCGATACTTTCCTTTTTGATTGTTCGAAATAGATTAGATTATCCTGGTCATGAACAGTTTTTTTGTTCGCTAGGTGAAAAAATGTATTCAAGAGGTTGATGTCTGTTGCGGGCCATTTTTCGGGTGCCGGTTGAGAAGTTATTGTGTAAATGTTTTTGACGAGCACTTGCAGAGTATTCTAGTTATGCTCAACGGCTAATAGTTGCGAACATCCGAACTGGGACCCTTTTTGTGTATAACTACTGCCGCCTCTGGTTCATAATCATCCCGTAGTAAACCTTGTAGTAAAGTATCTACAAAATGATTGCTGATTTCATAGCTTGTATCTCATGTTTGTATGGTACTACCCAAAATCGGTGAGTTCCATAGAATTTGGATCATTCCATCTACTCTTACATGGTAGCGGAGCAAAACTTCCATGTGGTTTGTAAAAGGTGCTCTTGCTTTTAATAAATATTCCGCAATTTTTACATTAGGTCGGGTTCATAAATTACTTCCATTGCCTTATTTTTGTAGTTTAATAGTAAGATAATAATAATAAATAAATAAAAATAACTCCTATAATAAATATTTTATTCTTGGAATTCCAAGGCATGCTGAGCATGATCGATAATTATCGAAGTTGTTTGTATACATGAAGCATAAAAATGGACAATAATTATTAACATTTTCAAGGTCATACGTGCTGATAATTTTTCGTTCGTTAAAATGGTCCAGGTAAATGATAATCAATCAGTTTTACAGGAATTCAATATATAAGCAGTTATTGTATGAAAAATGTTGGGGAAAATGTGAGGGGAAAAATGATACGAAGAATATTGAAGGACGATGGACCGGAACATCGAAGATGCGAGGAATCTCGAAGAAAGAAAATCTTCAAAAATGTTTAATTGGAACACATTATTGTCGAATATATGTTCTAAATGAAGATTGTCTTTTCGTGGGTATTCGTAGAAGATTTGGCGTCCCAGTGTTGACTCGTTATTGAACCGGAATTCTTCAAATTGATGTAAAGAGGTAATCTGGAAAATAAATACTAAGGGACGGAGTAACTGTTCACTATGAAAGTTGAAAAACTGATATCACTGTTAATATCCAGCAATGCCATGATTGTATAGTTCATCTAATGAGACATCTAGGTTGAGAAGTTTCATTAATTTTTCAACTGTGAGAAATGAATACAGATGTGATTTAAAATCACATAGTGAGGTACAAAGTCTTATGTTTTTCGGAAGAATATTCCAGAGTTTAGCGTATTTATTTAGGTAGAAGTTACTTCTTACTTTCGTACAGGATCTAGGTAATTCCACTAGGTTATCTTGATTTCTTAAGTTATATCTAGAACCTTGTCGGAAGCGAATAGACGAATTTATATCTATATTATCAGAAGATATTATTCTAAAGAACAGTATTAAGTTGTGTTTAATTCTACGAAACCATAGTGGTTCTAGCTTGAGCTGCGTACATCTTTCTCTATATGATTGATTCGAGCTATATCCGGTGATTGATTTGGTAAATGTACGTTGTACTTTTTCCAAAAGGATGGTATCGGTTTTATTCATACTGCTATATATTATATTACAGTAATCAAAGAGGGGTATGGTGAAAAGTTTATAAAGTTCTAACTTACAGTGTGGGAGGGTAAATAACTTATGAATCATATTAACTCTCTGCTTTGCTTTTGAGATCACGTGATGTATATGCTCGTTGAATGTAAGCGATGCTGAATATTTGAACCCAAGATCACGTGTGCAATCGATAATTTGAATAGGATTACCATTAAGAAGGATTGAGTTATCAGGAATTGTACATCTTAAAGGCATGAACTTAGATTTTTCTACAGAAAATGAGAGACCATTTATTTTACCCCATTTGGATAATGCATCCAAGTCTTTGTTTAGTCTGGCAATGTAAGTTTGTGTTTCAGAAGATGGGAAGGAAATTACTACTTTCATGTCATCTGCGAACAAGAATAGTTTACTATGAGAGACGACTGTATGTACATCATTTATGTATAGGAGAAAAAGTAATGGACCTAAAACACTGCCTTGTATCACGCCACTTGGAATCGGCAAGGTGCGCGATCTGTGACCATTAACCTCAACACAGTATGTGCGATCGGTAAGAAAAGAAGTGAGCCAAGAATGAAGATTCCCACCTATACCAAATGAACCTAGCTTAGATAGTAATAGGTTATGCGGTACTGTGTCGAAAGCTTTGGTTATATCAAGGAAGACAACTATAACTGAAAAGCCAATTTCAATTGAACTTGTGATGCAGTCTAAGTATTCTAGCTGGCAAGTAATGCAGGATCTTTTGTTAAGGAATCCGTGCTGTGCCTTAGAAAAGAAACTAGGTGTCAGATATTCAAGCATAGCTTTCTTTACAATTTTTTCAAATAATCTTGATAAGAAGGCTGTATGATTTATTGGTCGGTAGTTAGTAACTAAGTGTTTTGAGCCAGATTTGTATCTAGGTATAACAATTGAGTGTTTCCATTCTGCCGGAAAGGTACCAGATTCAATAGATGCGTTAAATAGGTTAAGCAGGAGAAGTTGAAAGTCTTTACCACCCATTTTGCATATGGCTGGAGGTATGCCTGCTGTGTCAGGTTTAAGACTGACAGTTGATTGCTGACATAATTTATTTATGTCACTCAGGTTTATAATCAAAGTATTTAGTGTATTCGGCGAAGGAAGATGACTGGTTGTGTAAACGTAGTTTGAATTGTTGTAAGTAGAGTTAAAGTAAAGAAGGAATTCTTCGCAGATAGCATCAGGTGAACTAACAATTGTTTCAACTGCGGATGAATTACAATATTTGATAATGAAATCTATGTTGCTGGGTGAGTTGGATGATCTTAACTTGAAAAGTTTACTTAGTGATTTCGGCTTATCCTGACTTATAAGTGCTTTGTTTTCGTCGGCTCTAAGCGTGCTATCTAAAGCATATCTGTGACTTTTTGATAGTTCATAAGAACGAAGAAGGGCGAATATGTCATGTGTTTTTACAGCAACGGAATGTAGTTTCATCATTTTCTTTTCTATTTTCTGGGCTTTCGTTAATTTTGTGTGCCTAATGAGCTTATATGATGCCTTCATAAGTAACCCTCTCAATTGTGAATGAAATGTTGAAGAGACTGTTGTGAAATCACTAGAGAGGAAGAATCGGCTCCAGTCTTCTGTTCTAATGAATTCTGACAGTAGATTCCAGTTAATGTAGTTGTAGGTATGCTTATTATTAGATGGCTGCGAAGAATTGACAGAAGTTGTGGCGCATAATATTTGGAATGATAATATTCTATGGTCACTGTTAAGGAAAGATGGAATTACTTTCAGGTTAGCTGGAATAAGGTTCAGAGTGAAGACTAGGTCTAAGATATTGTCATTTCTTGTAGGTTGGTCAATAAATTGCTTATATCCTAGTAAGTCAATCGTTCTAGTAAAAGGTGTATAGCAGCTGTGATGTGCAGGATCGTGCCAGTTTAATTTTGGCATGTTGAAGTCACCAGCAATAAGCTTATATTTCGTGTCGTGTAGAGATGCTTCTATAAACGCATTAATTAAGGAATCCATTTTAGAGATGCTTGAAGACGGTGGATAATAAATACAACCAATTAAGAGATCTAGGGATGGTAATACAATCCATGTTGAGTCTTCTAGTTCTGTCAAACTAGGTGAAGTAAAGGTATCAGCTTTAAATTTGGAATGAACATAGATAAGAGTACCACCTCCCCGTTTCGAACTTCGGTTATTCCTGAATATCTGGTAATTAGGTACTATAAGTGTTGAGTCAGGCTGGTCATCTCGGGTCCACGTTTCAGTTATAAGAATAATGTCTACTAAGTTCGTAATGAGAAAAGATTTGAGCATTTGAATTTTAGGGGTAATTGATCTGGCATTTATAAGTAGAATACTAACATAAGAAGGAGCGGGATTAAAAGGAGTGGAAGTAAGTTGAGACGAAGATTTAGAGCAATTATTATTTAATTTATTATTTTTGGAAAAAAAATGGCATGATCATTAAAAGACGTGTATGGTACGTATTGAGATGTGTATCGATTATGAAATGGAGGATCATGAGTCATATAATTAGAGGAGTAAAATGGTTGAGCATAATAGCCAGGGGAGTAAGGGGATGGTCTGTGAAGCAAAGTGTAGTCAATGGGAGACTGATTATACTGTTTAGGGGGGAATGGTGGTTGAATACGGTAACTGGTATAATGTGCAAGCCTATTATTATTCACCAACTTCATTTGTTGGTTTGGGGGCTTCTTGAATGCCGTGTTTCTAAATGAAACAGGATTTGGTAGAAGAGGTCGTGTCTGTCTAAAAGTAGGTAGGGGAAGTGAACGCTTAGTGGGTGGCGGTGTTTTGTGAACTATGTCGTTTGCAGGTGATAAATCTTGGCTTCTTAAAGGTGTATTAACTACAAGTGAATCACACTGCATACGCTCAGATGAATCAGAAGAAGACTGAGTTCGTGGGAATAATTGTAATTTTGCGTTTCTTATGACCGAAACGCCTTTGCATAGGGGTGAGGTCTGGCTTTATAGTAACGTTAGAAAATCTGGGAATGGATTTCAAAATATTTTTATTCTCTAATATATGGGAAACGAAACATTTATCGGTGAATTTTATAAGTATTGGTGTTCGTTGTTTCAGGCTGTTTTTACGTAAACGAACAAAATCAGCACAATCTACCGGAATACCGTATGAAGAGAGAAAACACTTTTCAAGTCATTTAGAGGAAAATTATCAGCTACATTAAATAAAATAATATTCTTAGAACGAGTTTCTCTTTGAGTAATTTCAGTACAAAGAGTTTCAACAAATTTATTGGTTTGTATAAGGATATCATTATCAATAATGGAATTAGGCTTCATAAGAGATAATAAAGGTTTAAGAGAATCAAATAATGTCTGAGAAGTTGTTATCTCGTTACGTAGACTCAATATTTCTGATTCTAATTTTTTCAATTTATTTAAGATTAAAGAAGTGTCATTATCTAACCTTACGGTGCAATTTCTTGTTTGAGGAATTTTACGAATTTTAACGCGGCGTGAGATTGATGTTTTAGAATGCATATTATATCGAATATCGTGAAACGTAAATTTCAACTTTAGGATATTATCACAAGTTATCGGTTCCGGTATGTAGCGTATAGAGGAAAAAGTAATATGGAAATGTAATTGGGATCACGTACCGTATTCAAGCGCGCGCCTAGCCGGTGTTCATGCACAGGTACTATCGTTGTTGAATGCAGTATCCGATCGGCTTCGCATCAGGCTAAGGGGGAGCGATGACCCTACAGCCTAAGTTAATCCCCAGTCGGAGCTAGAGTGAACTGCCTCCTATTCACAAGGAGGGTTGTCAGCTTCACTGGAGTTTTTTTCTAAAGTGGCGTTAGTTATGTTTCCCGCCTTAGACAAAAACACATCGCGATTCGCCTGAAATTTGAACTCGACTAGGGTCGGTCGAGGCTGGTTGTCCATGTTCCATCTACCCACACGATCAACTCGCACCGTGAGAGTGGAAGGCTTCATCCCATCCATGCGAAAGAGATCGTGGATACACCTGCGGTCCAAATCTCTTCGAGATTTGGATTCCTTGATAAAGGGCTCAGTACGATTAAAAACTAGAACATTACGAGTTTTGTATTTTAGTATCGAGTCAACCTGTATAAAATAGTGTAGTGAGTAATGGCCTCGAAAACAGCTACTGTTTCAAAACTTAATTTCGAATTTCAAAGATGAATTCCGATTTCCCGTTGTCGTAAAATTGCACATCCGAATGGAGCAGGGTAGATCACGAGCTATCAAATAACCAACAGGCAACGACGCTTGGGTTTCTAGCAAAACTGTTCCCACAAAATCATGCGCGTCGACAGCAACGAAGGTTTGCGATCCACGTCACTTGCCCGACAATGGTGACTGGATCTGTATAATCTGAAGTGATACGCAGTTTTCAATCGTATATAATTATCTAGTGTCACGTTAAACTACCCAAAATTCCCTCGACTGTAAAATAGTAGTAGCGAATTCTCTCTTACTCTTCATATGAATGTTGCACATGCGCTGTGCCATTGAATAATAAAACGCGCAGAGCAAGGGCGGCTACCGTAGCGTGCCAAATACCGTGAATAAACGAGTCTTCCGGAACATTTAAATATCTATTACAGAACTGTGCATGAACCCAAGAGGTGGGGTGTGAGTGACATTACGAATTTGGAAAATTACTCAAAAAAGCAATTGATTGGAATATGTTTGGGGCCGATAGTGTATTCATAATGGAAAGACATTTGTGTGCAATCGGTTAGACCAGTTTTTAATAACGTTTCACTTCTGACACGGAAGCTTCGTCAGACCAAGGTGATAGTCAGGACAGGGAACATGATTAAGTGGCAGTCATCCCACCACCTGTTTCTACTTAAGCCAAGGTAGTATCAGGTCACGTAGGTATGACCACGATTAGTGGTCGATTTACCCAACACGGTCTGTATTCACATCGATCTAACACAAGTGAATGAATGGATCACATTCGTAATGGGCTGAAAGTTTGCGATATTGGGCTGATTCAGTCCAATTGGGAACAAGAATATGCAACTACAGCACTCAAGTCAAGAGGTGAATCCCCGATCTGTTACAAAAGTTAGTTTACAAAGTGGATCGTATTGCGATGAGGTTCTATGAGTTTCTGTACGGAAGAGGTTCAAAAATTCTGCAGCTCTGTATGCCTATCAGACGGGGTATAGGTGGTTTGCGAGTGGACTACCCAGCAGGGCCTTCAAATCGGTCGTGCATAAAAATAATTTCTCCACACCTTTTCTCCTTATTCTTCTTTAGTTCTAACGCTATCCGTTTGCCAAATTTATCGCCTTTTGTATCAATGTAAGTCAATTTTGACTCGGGCTGTTTTAAACGAACTACGATTTATCGGGGTTTACAGTAAAATTTCTGTCCACAAACGTTCGGCTCGAGTATTTGCTAATAAAATGGATCATATTTTGAAGTTATCAATCAAAACGGACAAGAAAAATCGTGTAGTTGACAAATTGGAACCTAATGTCCGAACCTGTTCGTTATTATTTTTTTAAATTTTGTGGTGAAATTACTGTAATTGCTGAAAATTCGTGTATACGGATAAAGCCGATTTCTTCATCGACTCCTTCATTGGAGAGGCATACATATTGTGAACAGATGGATCTCATTATTAGATAAGGTTGGTACGACCAACCTGTTCAATCACATGTCCAAACACATTTTTAATAGGGTTAAACCCATAACCATGAAACAAAATATTCATTTGCATGCTTATCCGTCACACATACCCCACGACCGGTTTCGTGCTGTTTGCACTCATCAGGTAGGGACAGTAAGATCAGGATCCGCATGCGCTTGAAACAGTGGAGGACATCTGTTTGGACACGTGATTGAACAGGTTGGTCGTACCAGCCTTATCCAACAGTGGCATACAAGCGCTTCTTGTTTACCATTCCTCGACTGTTTCAAGCGCATGCGGATCCTGATCTTACCGTCCCTACCCGATGAGTGCAAACAGCACGAAACCAGTCGTGGGGTGCGTGACCGAAAAGCATGCAAATGAATATTTTTGTTCATGGTTATGTGTTTAACCCCATTAAACATGTGTTTGGACACATGCTTCGAACAGGTTGGTCGTACCAGCCTTATCCAACAGTGGCATATAAGCGCTCCTTGTTTACCATTCTTCCACTGTTTCAAGCGCATGCGGATCCTGATCTTACTGTCCCTACCTGATGAGTGCAAACAGCACGAAACCGGTCGTGGGGTGTGAATGACGGAAAAGCATGCAAATGAATATTTTGTTACGAGTTCTATTTTTACGATCCGAAGATGGGCCATGTAATGATTCATTTTTTTTCCGAAGACTGTTTAGCTCCAGAATAATTTGATCTATGGCGTTAGAACCGACAACATTTGTATGTTGCTTTCCATTTCTACCGGAATAAGTAGTATTAGCCTGCCTTCTTGGGGTGCTTGCTGTATTGGACACCATTCGTGAAGGTAGTCTAAGACTAGTAGGTGATTGATTGACCAGTGTGACGTTAGCGTCGATTAGCGGTGGGTTACAGCCCTTGGACACCCGCCTTTTAGAAGGCTTAGTTTTATTTTTTGCCTTGACAGTGGTAGATGGCACAGGAGGGCGGGATAACTGGCTCGAATGTTTGGCCTTGTTAACCGCCGAAGCCCGCCCAGGGACTAAATTGGACCGCGCGACTGATGCATAAGTTCGGTCGGACACGGATTCAGACGCACTAGCTAGCCTCAAACTAGATCGCCGTTGGTGGTACACAAATCAGCTTCAGTGGAAGCCTTGTGACAGTCACTGCAATACCACGGAAGCCAGCGGAATTTCGCATAAAGCACATATTGGGATTTATGTATAGCTGAGCAGCCAGTGTGAGCCCAACGCTTGCAAGTATTGCACTCAATACCTTTGGCTACTTTTTTGCCACATTTCGTGTTAATACAAACAGTTTTATTCATAGTTAAAAAAAATGCTACAACATGGTGATGCAAGATTAAAACAGATTACTGAGTTTATTACGGAAGTAATTAATCAGCAAGAGGTGCAAGAATGAATTGTGTTCAAACTTTCGAGAATAAGTAAAATAGAGTTTCTATTTTACAGTACAACTGTGATACGGTGAAAATTCGTAAAAGTTTGTAACTGAGTGTGGCAAATGCAACAAAGTTCAGTTCAGTTCAGTTGCATAGGACAATATGTGGCTAACGAGCCAATGGAGCGTCCAGAATTTCTTGAGGCACTCCACTGAGAATCAGTGATTCCTGCGAGCACTCCCTGCAATTCTAATATAGTTAGTGCGATTAGTTAAGAAGCTGTCTAACCATCGATGCAGGTCACCTGTGACGCCACACATACTTAGTTTGTTCAGAAGGTACCTATGGTTCACAGAGTCAAATGCCTAGTGGCGAAAGGTATTTGATTCCAAAAATATCTCTTTCATGAGACGATAGAACCAAATCTAAAGTTGACGGAGTATGTCCTGTCCTAAACCTTGTATGTTCCCTGACATGTTGATAAAAGGCCCCGACATGAAACCAGTCTAGATATTGCGACTCAACTGACTCTCGTGGAGAAATTTCAGTACGCCAATCAATGCCTGGGAGATTGAACTCTTCGACGATTTGTAATGCGTTGCATTTCCCTTTTAGTACTTCCAATGTGTCCATCAGTAATTGGTCGTCTAATGATGAAGCAGTCGGGCTTCCATAAGCACATGCAAGTGCCAGTCTTCTCCTAGCGACAGTAAGAAATACCGATGTTAGTTGGATTGAGTGAGAAGCAATCTTTATCTATGTCTCACTGTGGGGGAGATCTTCGTTTATCATAATTGCCACTCCCCTCCCGTAGCACCAGTATCCCTATCCTGACGATAGATGGCATACTTAGTTGATACAAATGACGGAACATGATCATCTGGTTTCAACCATGATTCCGAGATGGCAATTATGTCGACCTGGTTTTCCAGTGCAGCAAGCTGCAGCTCACCCCATTTATTACGTATACTGCAAGCACCTCGTTATGAATGATGCTGGACAAAATAAAAATTAAATTTCTCTTTACCAGTACGGTGAGAGGTCAGCGTAAGAAGAGTTGTATATTAAAAAACAGAACTCTAGCATTTACTTACTTACCAGTCAACGCTAAAATTGGTGAACTACCTAATCTTGCATAGCAATTATGGGGAGAATTCAGGAAAAAGCTTACCCCAGATGCTGTCCAAACCATTCTTAGAACTCGTGACAAAACTGCAGGATATAAGGTCTTCTGGAAGCCAGTTCCAGAAATTTACCACCCTGAGGCTGAAAAAGTTTTTTTCGGGAGTCTAGTCTATATCGCTCCTTAGCAAGTTTGATTGAATGTCCGCGGGTGACCAGCTCGGGACTTAAGGCAAAGAGGTTGTTCATGATAACGCCAAATAACCCCTTCAAGATCTTGAGGGTTTCAATTTAATCACCTTTCAAACGACGGCGGGTAAGTGAGAAAATATCTAGGGACTTCAGGCATGCAGCGTATGGTTTCCCTCACTGACACTCAATCATGCGATTTGCCAGACGCTGTACGCCTTCGAGTCGAACGATGTCCTTTTTGTAGTGAGGGCAATACGCATGGACACAATATTCTAAATGCAGCCGAACTAATGCCTTGTAAAGGTGCAGGAATACAGAGGGTCTTCTGCTGGATAACACGGATCTCAGCCGAAAAAACTCTTTGCGAACACGTTGAGCTGCAGCGGCGCATTTGTCCTCCCATCTGAAGTCAGTCCTAACTAGAACTCACAAATCCTTAACACGCTGTGTGGGGCTAACAGTGAGAGAATTGCCTGACGTCTGAACTGAAATCTTATCCACCAATGTTGACAAGAATTGGCTCTTATTATGGTTCAGTGGGAGGTCCCGCTGGTATGACCAGGTCGTGCAACAAGGTATCTTCATCCGTTGAACCGATGAATTTCACATCATCTGCGAAAATAAAGCATGGGAAATTCAGTACAGAGGACAAGTCATCGATGAAAATCAGTAATAGAAGAGGACCGAGTACTGACCCTTGGGGTACACCACAGATCACGTCGGTTTGATTCGACAGCGTAGATCCTGCCCTAACTCGGAATGTCCTACCTGTAAGAGATGCCTTTATCCGAGCAAGTAGACTACCCCGTATGCCTTTTGCTGTCAGCTTAATCTCTAAAAGGCGGTGATTTACGGAATAGAACGCCTTGCTGAAGTCTAGTTAAAGGGCTTCGACAGGCTTCACTTCATCCATCATATTAATGGCAGTATTGAGAAATCTAAGAAGGTTAGTCAGGCAGGATCTACCCTTAAGAAATCCACGCTGAGTTACACTCAGTAGAAAATGCCCACAAAGGTGCTGTCAGATTTTGTCACGCAGCAGTGTTTCAAATACTTCCTAGACGATGGTAGTCAGGCTGACAGGTCTAAAGTTACCAAGAGTTGACCTGCAACTACATCTGTGTATTTGTACGATTATGGATTTTTTCCACTCACTAGGAACCACTCAATGTTCAAGCATAATTGAAGAGCTTGCATTAAGTTTCTGTGAGCACTGGATCGAGATTCTTTAGCATAATCAAGTGGCTACCATCTGGTCCCTCAGCTTTGTTGACGCGAACATGGATAAGTGCTTCATACACCTCGGATTCCATGAAGGACAACTCATTTAGTGCAGAAGCATCAGGTAGTAGATTAAACGAGATAGACGGAGCATTTGAAGAATTATCACGTCTCTGAACGCCATTGAAGAACCTGGAGACGGCAGTCGCCTTAGACAGGTCGGCATCGGCTACTTTTCCGTCCTCCAGATTTAAATCTCCAATGCTTTCCCTGGTTTTTCCTTTCGATTGAGCGTAGCTATAAAATCTTTTGGGATTGGATTTAGCATCCCTAGCTATGGATATATCAAACTCCTGTTTGAGAAAACACTGTATTTCAACAAAAGCGTTCCGAATGGTTTTGTATCGGACCCAAAACCGACGAAGTCGAAGAATACACCAGGGCGGTCTATGATGATTTTTAACGACTTGCAGCGGAGCGTGCTTGTCTTGCAACTCCTTTAGATACTCACAAATTCTACCCAAGTTTCCACTTACATTAAAGTCGTTGGAGAACTGGAAGAAATATTTTGAAGTCTGCAGGAGAAAACCCCAGTCTACAAGCCTAAAATTGCGTCTGGGGCAAGCAATAGGCTTGTGAAAACTCAGTACTGCTTCAACGCTAATCATTACGTGCTCGCTTTTGCCAAGCGGTCTAACGGCTTCGGGCTGGGACTACAATATCAGGTCGATAGTGGATGGAGTACATCCATTACGAAACCTCGTAGGATCACTCACATGCTGATGCAACGCATGATCATGGAGCCATTCAAGTTCAGTTCAGTTCAGTTTGCACAGAAATGTATGTGGCTAACGAGCCAATCGAGCGTCCAGAATTACTTACGGTAGAAAGCTGCAGAGTAGATCACTCAATTCCAAAACATTTTTTCTTTATTCTGTTTAAAATCTTCAACGATCACGACATCAAGAGAATTTCCAGATTGTATTTAGGGAGCACCGCGTTATAACCGATGCTAGAAAAACAAAAAGCAGTTTCTCTTCACCAGTGCTATGAGGGGTAGCTAAAGATGAGTTGTGTATTCAAAAAATGGAACTCCAGCATTTAATTGATTTACCAGATCACGCTGAAAATGGTGAACTACCTAATTTTGCATTGCAATTAGGGGGATTATTCCGGAAAAAGCTTACCCCAGATGCGGTCTAAGCCATTCTAAAAACTCGCGACAGAACTGAAGGATAAACGTTTTTCTGGAAGCCCGTTCCAGAAATTCATCACCATGAGCCTGAAAAGTTTTCCATGGAGTCTAGTCTACATCGTTCCCAAGCAGGTTTGAGATAGGCGCTTTACGTTCTAAAGTTGAATAATGAAGTTGTTGAACACAATTTTGTAAATGCGGTCCAACTAGGGCTTTGTTAGGTGACACCAGTACATCACTTCTTCTGAGAAATAGCCCTGATATCACCCGAAAATTACCTTGCATGCACGCTTAGCTGCAGCGGCACATATGTCCTCACATTTGAAGTCAACCCTAACCAGTACTCTTAAATCCTGAACACAATATGCTCCGTTAACACTGAAAGAAATTTTCAACACCTGGACCAAAAATCCTATTAGTCAGTGCTGACAAAATTTGTCTTTTATTAATGTTAAGTGTCGTGCGTCAAGGTATTTTCATCCGATGATCCAATGAACTTCACATCATCCGCGAAATTTAAGCAAGAACACTTTCAAGTCAGACGACAAATCATCAATGAAATTTAGGAATAGAAGAGGACCGCGTACTCTGTCCAGCAGTTTAGTGGCAGTATTAAGAAAACTAAGGTGGTTATTCAGGCAGGATCTACCCCT
>JACCGJ010016158.1:0-14134 GCA_013407085.1 Atriophallophorus winterbourni | reverse complement strand
AGGAGACTTTAGAAAGTGGTCGACTAGTAAACCATGCTTCCAATCAAGACCGTTGCAATTTTCAAATGTTACATTTTTTTAAATAACCGAGCTTACGACTTGTAGATTTTCACATGGTTTACTCAATTACCCCTTGTATTCAGAGAATAGACCCATTAGAAATATTTCAAAATGGGAGCACCATGAATGGGAGTGCAGAAAATATTTCATAATAACATGATTATGCTGGTTTCACTTGGATGCACTGGGGCACATCGGAACTTGACCAGGTTCTGCTAATGTGATTAAATGGTTTACATATTGAACACTACTTCTAAACTCACTCAGGGTAGACTTCTCTCCTAATTTTCGGATGATTCGGAAATCCAGACCCGTTACACGTGTTTATACACTTGTCTTGTTTTTAAGTGTGACCATTATGAGGTGTCAGTCTAAGATCAATCACAAATAACCTCGTGATATTCCTCAATTCTGTACCTTAGTGAACTTCAATCTGGGACGGATTGTATTGAATTGCGATCGATATAGATGTACGGTTTAGTTCTTTATGATACTCAATTTAACATTATCGCCCGATATATTTTGCGATGGTAATATACATTACTGTATCAATACAACGGTTAAAAATCAGTAATCGAATGCTACATTTGGTGGAAAATGTACTCATCACAAGATTTTTATCCTCCACAAAATTTCGCTCGCATAGCTTCCTAATATAGATCGATGCTTGCTGCTTCGAAGGATGTAAGGATGAATCGGTCGACAACAATTGTTCCGCGCCTATTCCTTTTCAGCTTTATTCATTTTTTAAGAAAGCTCTGAATCTGTAGAACTTAAGCTCCACCAAAACGGTGCAAACGTTGGCAGTTAAAGGAAGTGTGTTAAACTTGGGGCTAGCTACCTCACAATGTAAATTCATAGCGACAGAAACGCCAACGATAATACTAACAGACAACACATACCTGAGAGTAGATTCACCCCTCAGCTGGAAGGTGCATGGCGTCCGACGGTCAAAGCCACTGTCATCTGGATGCCATCCGGAGCAGGAAGATTCAGGACACACCCAGGGGTTGGCCCCGATGCTTCCAAAGTCGGCACAGCAAGTTGTCATTGGGCGGATCATGGCTCATGACAGCCTCCTATACAACGAAGTAGAGGATCAACATGGACATAATCCAGTGCTATGCCCTGACAAACGACAGTGAAGAGGAGGAGAAGGTGGATGCTTACAACATACTCTCAACTATCATACAAAACAGACCAAAGAGGGGGATCGTCATTTTAATGGGTGACTTGAATCCCAAGATTTGCAGTGGCAACCAAGGGTATGAGGAAATCATGGAGCAGCAACGGCTGGGAGAGATGAATGACAACGCTGTGCGATTCGCCGACCTATGCGAAAAAGCAATTTGGTCATCGGAGGAAATGTTTTTTCCCACAGAAGAGACACAAGGCGAGTTTGGTATCACCGGATCTGTCGTCAGAAAAGGAGATTGACCAAGTATGCATCGGGAAGACGTTTTGACACTCACTTCAATATGTACTCGTCAAACGAGGAGCTGACGTTGCTTCCGACCATCATCTACTTGTCGCCATGTTGACGCTGAGGTTCAAGAAAAACTTGATAGAGTGGTCCATCCAAGGACAACGCAAAATAATGCTATCCTGAAAGACAGCGTTAAGGGAGAATAGTTCATGGTCGCCCTCTCCATCAAGTTCTAGGTCATGGAAGGGCTGCTTGAAGAAGAGAAGATAGAGTAGAATTAGCAGAAAGTGAAAGAATCAGTGACCTCAACATGTCGAGAAGTACTGGGCCCCAAAATCTACACGCACAAGGAACGAATCACAGCAGGGAGGCTACAGAAGATAGAAGAAAGAAGAGAAAAGAATGCAATGGTGAATAACAGCAGAACGAGAGCAACAAAAGCAAAAGCGTAAGAAGAATATACAGAAGCAAATAGAACTGTCAAGCGGAGTGTCAAAGCAGACAAGCGTAAGTACGTAAGTACGCGTGTGGATTAGCAGTAACTTGAAGTCTTCACGGCAGTGTTCTGTTGTATACAAAATGTCCTGCCAAAGCCTAAGATTACTCAGAAGGATCTTTGGTCTTTTCTCAAAGCAGATACTCCCACGTATAATTAACACCTATATCAGACAAACAATGGAGTATGTTGTTCAAGCATGGTCCCCATGGTATACTGCCGCGCTACAAAACTGGTGAGCGGGCTATACAACAGGCCATACGAGAAGCGGATTGCAACTCTAAACCTCTTTGACTTTTCGTACCGTCGTCTTAGGGGTGACTTGATCCTGCTGTTCAACATTCTGCATACAGTGGATCACCCAATTGAACACCTATTTCATCAGCAAGAAGCACGTGGTAGCAGATCACAGGGCTACAGATTAATTATTTCACACTCCAGATCAAATTGTCGAAGGTTTTTCTTTGCTGTCAGAGTTTGTTTTATATGGAACTCCCTGCCCCCACATATCATTTGCGCAACAAGCCTGAACATGTTCAAGGCTGAACTTGACAAGTATATGTTGACCAAACCCAACCTTGCGCCTGAATACACGTGCTGACTTTCCATATTAATAAAACATATTTGTTGTTTTTATGCATTCCCTATATTTTTAATCTGTGGTTACTGTAAAGTATTTGCTTTTTGGACCATTAAAACTTTGAATTACTTAGAATTACTTTGAAAAAGCACTAACCGTAGAACAACACCAAGGACTTGTATTGCACTAGCAAGAAACAATCAAAAAAGTTTGCCATGCCAGTAAGGCCAGTGGGAAACACAGATGTAGAAGTGATAGCAGACAAAGACTGACAGAACAAAGAGGTGAATCCAGCACTTTAAGAGGTTATAAACACACCAGCTCCTTCAAATGCAGCCGAGATACTGCCAGGTGAAAGCAATCTGTCAATCAGGTGACGTTTACCCGCGAAGAAAGATCGAACATCAAAGCTTCAGGACCTGACAGCAACTCGGCAGAAGCCCTAAAGGCTGACGTCAAGACCAATGTAAAGCTCCTCCACCCGCATTTCTGCAAGTTATAGGAAGAAGTACCAGCTGAGTGGAAATAAGGCAACCTCATTAAAATCCCCAAGAAAGGCGACCTCCGCTTCTGCTCCAACGACCGATGGATAAATCTGCTGTTCATCCCAGGAAAGGTGTTTAACTGCATTTTGCAGAACAGAAAAACTGATTGACGCCTTCGAAGTGAGAACCAGAGTGAGGCAAGGTTCATATTCCTGCTGGCCATATATGTGATGATCAAGATATCCACAGTCTGGAAGTGCAACGACATCCAGTGGACACGTTGTAAGCTGTTAGGCGAGTTCGAATTCGCCGACGATCTGGCACTTCTCACCGACAAGAGATGCAAGAAAAGATTCTCATCGTTGCGGTTAACTCAGATAGACTGGGCCCCAACATCAACAGAAGAAATATAGCAAGATTTTCAAGATCAAAGCATCAAAAACGACACCCATCACACTCCAAAGCGAGTCGTTGGAAGAGGTGGACGGTTTCACGTATCCCGGAAGCATCTTGGACAAGCTTGAAGAAACAGATGCAGACGTCAAAACCCAAAACGGTAACGCACGAACAGCCTTCCATCAGCTGCCGAACCATCAGGGATCCAGCGAGATCAGCATTACCACCAAGATCATGCTGTTCAACACCTTACTAAAGTTAATACTACTCTACGGAGAATCACACAACCTGGAGAATCACAGCCACCCTCATGAAGGATATCGAGGTATTCATCACCACCTGCCTCAGTAAGCTCCTTAAGCTCCGCTGGCTCGACAAGATCAGCAATGAAGAATTGTGGTAAAGAACGAAGCAGCAGCCTGTTGACAAAGACACCCTGGCGATGGATTGACCACACCATCTGCAAATCTGCATCAAACATCACCAGAAAATCCCTCACTTAGAACCCCCCATAGGAAGAGGAGGAGGAGGCTGCCTAGAAATACTTGGCGCCGAGAGCTTGATGCAGAAACTGAACAGATGAGAAAGACATGGGGACAACTGGAGAGACTCATCTGGAACAATGAGGCCTGGAGATAAAGAGCTGGTTGGCGCCCTATGTCAAATACGGGACTAAAGGCGGAAGTATACACGTCTGTGGAACTTTGTGAATGATGTTTGGGCTCTTTCCAAACTTGAATGCCACTGTTGAATAGGGTTCTTACAAATATAAATCAAAAGACTCAGTGAACCTGATCTTAATGTCTCCACTTGATGACGGCGAACAGCCAGAAACCAGTTGTGTTGTGTAAGGGATATAGATGTGAGCACCACAATACATTGGTCGTTTGTAAGTACCTTGAGTGCTTGACCAAATATCAATGTGTGATTCTGTATTTGAACGTTGTGGATCTTTGTCAGAACCCTATTCATCAGTGGCATTTACGTATACCTGTGTTTACTTCTATACGACCGTTTCAATGCTCACTGAACTTGATAGTATTTAAAAAAACATTCGGACGGTTTCTCGGATACCTTGATCAGACGGGCGTATTTCTTTTTTGCAGTGACAACCGTTCGCTATCTATCCATGTCACTTGTGAGGTTTATTTTGATCAGTAGGAAGGGAAGTAGGAAAAATACTCATCCGAAAATATTCGAAATTTCAGTTTGATGATGAAGGAATAGAGAGAAATATTTTCAAACTCCGCGTACAAATATTCACAGATTTTGTACATATCATATCAACGAGATAAATTTTATTGTCGCACTACATTATTTTTAGAAAATGTCTTGATTCAAATGGAATAAATAAAACCTTCGTTACGAAGACTTTTTGGGAGGCATTGTGAGATACTTTTATCGACTCATTGAAGATGTTTTGACTATCAGAAGATCGTCGAGATTAGTCGATCGCATGATGGAAAGCGCAGGTTCAAGTAATAGTGCAGTTTCTAAAAACGTTTCCATAAGAAACAGTGGTTGAACATTGAAACGATACGTTTGATCAGCACACAGTCAGTTTGAAAATTACCGAAAACCGAGCTTGTAGACAGTACAAAATATGAGGAAGTATCCAAGAGTAAATGAAGTGAGAAATCTATTTATTCTTAACGACCAGAGATCTGAGACGAAAGTCAGAGAAACAAAGCCAACGAAGTTTATTAAGAAGAGAATTGTGATGTTGAGTTTAAGTAAGCTTGTCTTTAAGGTTATCAACTAGATACTTGATACGTTTCTCTCGAGTAAGTTCTGCGGACACGAGTCCAGGTTAAGTCAGACTATTGCAGAATGTTTTACATCGTTCACTACACAATTCAGTGAACTTACGTTCAACATATTCTATTTTATATTTATATAATATAATTTTATATTTAAGTTGAGCGTCACTATTCTGACGTGGTTTGAATTTTATATAACGCAACAGAAAGCGGGTTTGTCTGTCTAAAACCGTCATTTTATAGCCATGGTTAAGGAATAAGTCATTCACAATCCCGTTTTAAGGTCGCATAGAAAACAACAGATTTTAAAATTTGAACTTAGCATTTGTCGTGCCTTGTTTGCTACTTCGCGAATGCCGCATAACCAAAAATAATTTATAAGGCTAGAAAACAGATTTACGTTTCTCAGATTTAGCAATCATATGAATGGGAATAATTGGCTACTCTACACTAGATACAATTTTTCAGTAGAACTCGCTAAACAATGTTTGATTTGAAATAATTTGAATCATAAAGTAACATCAGGTGCAAACATAGAAATAACTTTAAATAACTAAAGCAATTTACTGCTCGCAGGCTCGTGAATTTTACTAATCATCTATTAACCGACTATTTTATTTATATACACGCATATTAAGTCACCTACACTGTCATTCGGATGCAAATTCGTAATCAGCCATATACAAATATAGCGATTTGAGAACAACTCCCACTATTCTAAGCGCAATAAAATAGTTAGCAAATTATTGCTTTTGAGCAACCAATTTTTGCAAATTTGTAACTCAAACGACATCACTTCTGAAACATCAATCATTTGACTCGATTAAACTGAAACACGTTCTTCAATCGAGAAATTCTCTTGTCCCATTATCCTAGAAATGGGAACATTTTGGGAACATTTCCCATGATAGACACGCCCGCATCAAATGCTTTGACATTATTCCATTCCGCGTGTAATTCATGCCTGGCAGTCTTCTTACATTTATCCAAGCGTCAAGCTTATAATGCAGACAGTCCAAAGGTAATATTTAGACTTCCTCTGGCTGAATTTAAATGATCGTAAGCATGAATATTTTTGTCAGGATAACATCGATTTCACGTATGAAGCGTGATGAAGTTTTCCTCTGAAATAAACGATGGAGTTGAATAGTGCGCTAAATCACAAAACTAGATTATGCGCGCACATTTTGAACTATTAAATGGATACATGATTAAGTCTACATCGGCTGAACAGAGTTTAACGCAACCTTGAGATAATGTCACACTTTTTATTGACCCCATATTCCAAGTATTTTGCTTTTGTTAATGGAAACCTATTGTAGCTTGTAAAATTAATATTCAAGATTCAAGCAATTATGGTTTCAAAAAGCAAAGAGCATCACAATTACCATAGCATGGTAAATATTCGTTCATGAAAAAGAAATAACACATAATCATGTAATCTCACATGAAGTCCAGTTGAAAACTTACCATGAGTTTGACTGACTGGCTTTGTGTCCACCTCAATACACTAAATGACTGAACAGAACGAAAGTGCAACTTATTAATTAACGATGGGTCATCGTTTCGTTCGCGATATCTTGGCTTTGAATCTTAACTCAGTTCCAATTTCATCTTCTCTCGTATTTTACCCCATCATTTGTACTATCCATCGAGCTCAATAATAAATCATCCGCATTTAAAGTTTGCTTTCCTGATTGGCTATGCATCACACGTATAAGCTTAGCACGCAAGATCTCGTCTGAACCCCCGCAGAAAAATATCTCGGTATATGTGTGTCGTTTAACCTTAAGCCTGGATATCATTGCCGGACACTATACAATAAAGCCTGCTGTATCTTGAGTCTTCTAAAACGGATATTCAGGATTTTTACGCAAGATACTTTACCCCGGTTAATTAATACGTAGGGGTATCCTGTTATGGAATATTCATTCCAAGCCTAGGCACCATGGTTGATGAAGGATCTCGAACTACCTGACATTATTTATCATGGTGCGGCATATTTGGTCTCGCGTTACAGCAATTTGCCTTTCAATGAACTAATGTTGTAATTGAAATCTACACGATTTTACCCAACGACGGATACGGAGTGACCTCCTGTTGGCATTCAAAATCTTGCATACTAAAAATCATCGTAATTCTTTTTTTTTGTAGGAATTTGTTCCACCTTGGAACATTTTGCCTGAAAAAATCACACGATCGAAATCTGTTGCGGTTTTCGCTTTTACACTCACTATTGGTTTGAAGAAGATTTTATTTTTACTTCATATACATCGTCATTCTATGGTAATTGCTAAGCTTACTGCTTTTTATACCATAAAACTTTCTGATTTTCTGAGTTCGGAGTTACTAGCAACGAGCTGATTTTCAGCATTTTTAGCAAGTCTACTTCGATCTAAAACCACGGTGCCATATTGAATAATAGCATTCGTTTAGATGCATTTCGTCTGTCATCCTCTTACGTTAAACTGCTGCTTCAAATTCTTGGGTGTTTTATCACCTCTTCAACTCTGTTGACCTATTAAATATTTTCTCTTAAATTATTGCAAAGATGTGTTAATCATACGTTGTATCGAAATCTTTTTCTACACAAGCACTTTCTGTATGGTAACGTTCTGGAAAAAGCCATTCTTCATCCGATTAGATCGTTCGTATTATCCTAACTGCTATCTCCCATCTACAGAGAATTTTCGGTAGGTTCTCAAAACAGACAATTCCCTGTATCATAAATACGTACATCAGACCCACAATGGAATATGCAGTTCAAGCATAGTCGCCGTGGCTTAAAAAGATGTTGCGACTTTGCAACGAATATATCATCGATCTACCAAACTTGTCACTGGACTCAGCCGGAAACACTACAACGAGCGAATCAAAACGCTAAATTTATTTGATTATCCACGTCGTCGTCTCCGAGGGGATTTGATTCTGGTTTACAATATTTTGAATACCGAAAATCATCCTCTACAATGCTTATTGAATCTACGGAGCTCGCATAATACAAGAGCTCACACATTTACTCTAACTGTCCCTCACTCGAGACTAAACTGCAGACGACATTTTTTTGCCGTGCGAGTTTGTTTTACTTGGAACAATCTGCCAGATAATGTTGTGAACTCACCAAACCAGCAGATTTTCAAGAGAAGTCTTGATGCCTTTTTGACCCTAAACCCGTGCATCGAAGAAAACTATACATCTTAACACCATACACCTACATTTGTTATCCTACCAATCGAAAACAATTTCTGCCCTTGGATATTTACTTGATTCTTGAACTGCTCAGTAAGCAATCTAATCCCATTTTTCTTGTTATATTATTCGTTGTTGTCATATTATTCTGTGGTTTTTTGTAAAGCTATATGCGTTTTAGACCATTAAACTTGAATTGAATTGAATTGAATGTTGAGCTCTCATTTTCACGAATGTCAATTTTCCTCAAATATTCAATCAAAATATTTTCATATTGATTTCCAGAATGCCTCTTTATCACAGTCCGTTATTTTATTCGCATCACGAGGTCTTCATTGAGAAAAAATATTATTAAACTATTACCGTCACATTTTATTGGTTGATATGAATTGTGTAATGTCCTTTCACTAGTTTTAAAATAATAAAAAATATCCAAATCTGATATATTGTTAAAGATAAAACACTATTTCTACTTCTTCATTCACAACCCAGTAACAGATGTGTTAATCCGAGAAATGTTCATGCTGACGATGTAGGCATCAATGCCAATTATCACGAGCTGGCTACGTCACCAAATCAAAGAATCTAGACCTGCATAATTAGCGTTAACATAAGTACTGACCGATATGATGTATCGATGCTCATTTAATCTACGGGGCTAGAATATGACAATGCGTAGTTCTAAAAAGCGTTGTCCATGTGCATTGGATTAACCCACTCCGAACCTTCCTAGACAGTTTTGCCATGACTCGTAATCTGCACCAACTCTGGCGTTGAAATCGCCCATTACCACAACACAGTTTTTAGGGACACGTTTCTGAGGACTTTTGTGAGGTTATGATAAAACGCGTCTTTTTCAGCAGGCATCCAGAGAGGTTCGGTACATAATCGTGGTCCGACGTTATGGTATTAGTAACGCATTTCAGATTTGGAGTCAAACTCCGTTCGCTGACGATTCTTCTTGGTTCTGCAGCTTTTAGTAGGCTGTTTCACACGGCAAACCCAACTCGATGCATTCGAGGCTCATTAAAGTCCCTTTTTTACAAAAATGTGTAACTACGTTCTGTTAGCATACCAGTATCTGGTAATGGCGTCCCTTGCAGGGCAGCCACGTCGATCTTCAGCCTATTTAGCTCATTGTTAATCACAGCTGATTTTATCGCAACTCTAATATTCGAGAAGTCGTCAATAAACCTTGGTAGCATGGACCGGATGTTTCAGGTTCCTAGGTTCTGAGCTAACGTTTTTATTCGTTTAGCTGGTGCGGAAAAATAAAGTCTGCTTGTAGGTGGATTCCTAATACCCATGCACCCAATGAGGATAGCAAACCGCGGTTATACGGCTCTTTATTGACTGGGGACTGAGTCTTCCAATGAGACCTAAAAATCTCTGACACCTTCGGAAGCAGGCTTAGAAGTTTAGCTCTACGCCACTCCAGCCATAATTTTAACCGGTATATGCTGCTTCCCGTGTTATTATCCAGAGAATCGTTGAGATGTAAGCTAGGTCAATTCAATATGGACAACTATCTGTTTAGATTTGTGACTATTCATCCGTGCCATGCCAATTGAACTATTCACAAAGTTGATCACGACGGTCCATAATGGAAGCACTGGACTCGAGTTCCGCTCTCATTTGAGCTCATCAGCAGTGCATATCCACCGCTTCGGGGGTGGGATTCGATCCCCTGACCATTACCACTGTAGTCCCACGCCTTAACGAACTGGGCTATCGTCCACCGTTTGACCGATCACAATTAAGCGTTTATGAACTGTTCTCCAGACTGGCACATTTGAGTAGCTCTGTTTGCCCGACCAGTCCAGAAGAAGCCAACAATATCTATTGTGGTCGCCCAACTGGAGAACAGTTCATAAACGCTTAATTGCGATCGGTCAAACGGTGGACGGTAGCCCAGGTCGTTAGGGCGTGGGACTACAATGGTGATGGTCGGGGGTTCGAATCCCACCCCCGAAGCGGTGGATATGCACCGCTGATGAGCTCAAATGAGAGCGAAACTCGAGTCCAGTGCTTCCATTATGGACCGTCGTGATCAACTTTGTGAATAGGTTAATGGGGTTGGCACGGATGAATAGTCACAAATCTAAACAACTTATTCTCCAAATATCGCTTGAACAACTATCTGTTGCCTATGCAGCAAGTGCTCCCTCTTCACGTCACCACTGGAAACAGAGGGACAGATAGGCTGATACTTTTAGACAACGATGTCGTCGCAGGATTTGGCAGGGCGAAGTTAAATACAACTTCGGACTGCCTAACGTGACTCCGGCTCCGGATTATACCTCGAGGTTTACTTCTGAAGCATGATTGAATGTAGCCACAAGTAAGTGGAGGTTTGAGATATGGGTTTTCCTTTCCCTAGTTGGACGACCTTCATGGACTTATTTGCTCCACCTGCCCGAAGCAAGCTGGTTATGAGCCGCCAGTTAGCCTGCTTCATATTGTAACGGGAAATTGGTTGTCAACAGTGTTGCTTCCGCAATATCGATAAAACACCAAACAATATTTATCGCGGACGTGTAACATGAATTACGTTTACTAGATGGATTTCGTGGTATTGCTTCCTTCCTTCCTTCCTTCCTTCCTTCAATAAACCGGTTCTGTAAAGCTTGTATTCCCTCTCACCCACGGTTGGGCTAGCAGTGCTTCTGAATACAAGTCGTGCTAACCGATAAGGCAGCTTGTATCCAATATATATATCGATAGGCCAACTGATTGTTAGTTATCTTTCGTAGAATGTTTGTAAGATTCTCACCAGTGATGTCACCAAGTATAATGAAAGTCTCCCCTCGCCTTACGATGGAGTATACAGTAGAGGTCTATGCTCCTTAGATGCAAAAAATATTGTTATCTTTGATAAAATCTATCACAGAGCAACAAACGTAGTGATGGGTCTTCGCAATGTTCCGTATACAGAAAGATTGCGACGTCCGTTTCTAAGGGACTTTACCAGAAGGAGGATACAAAGCGATATTATTCTGACCTATAGAATTGAGTCTACTGAAGGACAACCACTAAAACACTTGCTTGATGTGTGTGATGAGAAAGTGACACACGGACATACCTTATCCCTTTACGTCCCAAGTTCCCGAATTGATTGTCGGCACCATTGTTTGTCATATGTGCTATATTAATTTGGAAATCCCTACCCCAGCATGTGGTGGCTCTCTTTGTCTGGCGATGTTTAGAGCGAAAGTGGACTAACAAAATAAAAAAAGAACATCATTCATGAGCCTCACATTTGATATTCTCTATTCCTTTTATACTATTATTTTTTCACATTATCATTTAAATCGTAATCCTCTGGTGTTGTAGAGTACTAAGATTTTAACCATAAATCCTTGAATCCTTGAAAAACTTTCCGTAAACAAACCAATAATGAGCTGCATCTGTGAACACATCATTTGGACATTGCCATGGTTGCTTACCTAAATCTGCCTAAGCCATGACAGCTTGAAAGCGAATGGTGACCTGAAAAACCGCGGATCACAGACAGCGGTAGGATATACAGCGAAATGTCTTGCGCAATTCTGACTTATTCAGGAGCCTAAATAACGGCGAAATCAGCGGCAATTTTACAGTTCGGAAAGGTCAAGGAAATTGAACTTTCAGATCACTCAATATAGTCAAGTTGTGTGGTCGTTCTACTTAAAAAATACTCTTTCTATGCCTGAACAAATAATTCTGATTGTGTATGGTTAACTTTAAGGACAGTTTGAATGCATCTGGCGTAACATAGGCGATGTTAAATTGCCAGTGAAACAAGTTAGCACACACGCTGCAAGCACTACAATGATCAACAGTGCCAGTGCTAATTTATTAACAGTGAATTTATCTCACTCACGAGTCAACGGTAGACAACATTAATGCTCATTTGCATGCATTTCCATCACACACCCCACGACCGGATTCGTGCTGATTGCGTTCATCAGTAACTTCAGGATCTGCATGCGCCTGAAACTGTGGAAGAATAGCAAACAAATTTCGCTTGCATGCCACTGTTGGATGAGGCTGTTACGACTAACTTGTTCAATCACGTGTCCAAACACATTTGTAATGTGGGTAAACAAACCAACCATGAACAAAAATGCTCATTTGCATGTATTTTCATCACACACGCACCACGACGACATTGTTTACCGCGTGAGTTTGTTTTCCGTGAAACAATCTACTTTCGTATGTTGTGAACGAACCCACATCTGAAAGAACAATCTTGATGCATTCTTGGCCGTAAACCAAATTATACACGCTGACCACATGGATCTACATAAGTCATTCCACTGTGCACCGTCATTCCACTTTTTAGATTCGTAATTTCGGTAATTCACTGTGCGACATCTCTCGATTGATTCACTTCTTTAGTGCCCATTAAATTCGTCTTCCAGTAGTAATTGTTCATATTCCACTGAAGATATCGCTGGCACCAAACAAACGGTAAAAATCGACTAGTTCATGAACATCATCGTGAATATTGCTGAAAGTTCGCTGCATCCAAATTGAATTGTAAAGTCAGACGTGAGATTCCGAACGGCGCAACTCAAGGTATGATGAGGCTTATCTTTGTTGGAGCTCGGTCACTATATTTTCGAGGGAGTCGACATGACAACACAATACAGGTCAGGTTCAGTCAGCCTTGAAACAGTGGAAAAGCGGTGAACAAAGTTATACTTGTATGCCACTGTTACATTGACTTCTTACAAAGAACGATGATGTTCAAATACAGAATAACAAAGTTATTCCTGGCCAAGCAATCGAGGCGCATATGAAAGACCAATGTATTGTGGTGCTCACATTCACATCCATTACACTCCACTACCGGTTTCTGGCTGTTTGCCGTCATCATGTGGATATAGTAAGATCAGGTTCAGTGAGCCTTAAAACAGTGGAAAAGCGGTAAACAAAGTTAAACTTGTATGCCACTGTTATATAGGGTTCTTACAAAGAACCACGATGTTCAAATACAGAATCACAAAGTGATTCCTGGCCGAGCGCTCGATCCGCATATAAAAGACCAATGTATTGTTGTGCCCACATCTCCATCCCTTACACACTGCATGGCTTTTGATGTTTGCTGTAATCAGGTGGAGACAGTATGGTCAGGTTTCGGTGAGCCTTTAAACAGTGGTATAGTGGTTAACAAAGTTATACTTGCATGCCACTGTTTTATATGATACTTACGAATAAACACGATGTTTAATTAACGATCCACAAAGAGATTCTTTTCACTTTGTTCATTACTGAAGTTCATTGCAAAATACAATACAATCAAGTAATTCTTATTCTCTCTTATAGCTTTAAAAAAACAACATCGTTTTTCACTTTTCCTTTGGAACATAACAGGTTGGTACACAGTATCACACGAAGGTAATCGGTACGGGGTCACATTCCACAGTAGAAGATTTGCGAACGAGTTCATGAATCTTTTGGAGGCAGCCTACGGCAGATGGAACACGGCCAACATATTGAAAATACAACGCGATGGACAAGATTTTGTTATATTGAACATATTTTTCCATGATCTGTTCACTCCTTGGTTCTACACCCAAGGCCCGATTAAGAACGATGAGGAATGGATTAGGAGTGATTTTTCGGAAATTTGCATGGAGGTTCAAGGTTTGTAAGATTTGACCAATACCGTGATATTCATCATGATTATAATGTGAGTATAATGAGAATGGTATGAGACAGCTTTTTAACCTTTAACCAGGAACGTTTCTCTTTTAA
>JACCGJ010016157.1:0-20311 GCA_013407085.1 Atriophallophorus winterbourni | reverse complement strand
TAAGTGGTGGTACGGACGAAGACATAGTCGTCAGAATGGGTAAAGCAAGATACGCGTTCCTAGCTTTGAAACCCATTTGGGAGTCGAAGGTTCTATCGAAACGCACGAAACTCCATAAATTCAGAAGCAACGTCAAATCCGTGCTACTCTATGGATCGGAAACCTGGCGAGTGACAGCAAAGTCTTCTGGCCGCTTGCAATCATTCCACAATAATTGCCTTCGTCGAATTATTGGGGCAAAATATCCAGAAAAAATAAGGAATCAAGACCTGTGCCAGATTGCTGCTGAGGACCCGATCGCCCAGCAGATCAATAGAAGAAAGTGGAGATGTGTTGGGCACACCTTGCGGAAACCTTATGATGACATCACGCGTCATGCTCTAGTATGGAACCCAATCGGGAAGAGACGGGTCGGACGCCCAAGGCTATCTTGGAAGCGCTCGTGTGAAGAGGAAATCCGCAAGTGTGGACTTAACTTGAACGACATCAAACTAGCTGCTATGGACAGACCAAACTGGAGACAAGTTGCCGAGGCCCTATGTTCCTCCAGGAACTCAAGGGATTAAGTCAAGTAAGTCAAGGCACACTTCAAGATCGTGTTAAACGACCCCAAAAATAAACTCGAAGTTAATCACGGTTGAGCTGGTCTCCACATCGAGAAGAAGAGATGAAACACGAACATCAACGTACGTAAAAAAAGTATCAATGCGAACGAACGGGAAAATGGCGTAGGAAAAAAACTAACCCTGCAGCGAGCATTCACATCTGCGTTGTATTGTTTCGCCAACATTCGTAAGCACCTCACATTGGAGAATTTGGCAGCGTAATGCATGGCAGTCTGAAAGTGAGACCGAGGAAGTAGGGTTGAGTAAGAGCGTATGCTTAAAATCAAATGTGCGGAAATATAAAATAGCTAGGAGAAATGAAACTGGCCTCCGGATAAGTGTTGCTGTGAGTGTGCCATAAAAGCGATTTATACCAAAAAGCTTTAAAAATTTGCGAAGAAACTTTTTTCGTGCTAGCTACACAACACCGAAGTACTGCAACATTGCACATCCGTGCATGAAGAAACAGAATTACCAGTGATATGGACCACATTAGCTTGTTAAAAAATAAAAGCATACATATTCGAACAGTTCACGGTCTGGTCAGTTGTAGACCATGTAGCATGGACGGGGTTGAGATATCGCATCTTACTAACTATCCACCAGAGACAAACCACGAAGCAATTAAGCATGAAGCAGGGATTTATGCGAAAGGCTGCGATGTCAGCGGTCCTAGTGGAGCGACTGATTGGCGTTTGAAAGCAGAATTGAATCTATCGTTCCGATGCAGCTCTACGGATTCGCGTAACTTTATTGTTGTTCGCTTGTGTCGGCTATTTAAGTCTCAATTTCCTGGTAAGCTCAACGATACACCCCGAATCTGATTTAACAACATTTCTCTCCGTACCAGGTTGATTAATGGTGTTCAACAAGAGAGGGAGCGACCTTCGTTCAGAAAGGGAAGTGGTGCCCACTCTACCCAGACTTGAAGAGGACGCTTTGCACTACGCTTTTGATCGGTAAAGAGCTAGTTCTATTAACCTTGCATGATCAATGGTGAGAGCATTCTTATCCTGCTTAAGAACATTTTCGGAAGAAATTCTAATTTTCATTCTACATAGAGAAGATCTTTTAGAAGGATAGATAGGATTCTAAGACCGAAAGTGACGCTCTATTGTACAGAGGTTTTTGTAGACTGGCGTTTGAGAACAATTCGTCATTCTTAAGACGAGAAGCGTGCAGTTTTAGTTTTTGTCTTGCACGAGTGACCAAACCTTCAGAGGTGTACAGTGGCATATTCCTTACATATGCACTACAGTTGTTTACACAACCTGCTTACCACTTATTCGGGACCTTGCTGGTTGAAAACACATCAGGCGACTTAGTATGACCACGCCCAAGAATCATATTCCATCCCGTGGCGTGATAATTGTCTTTGAAGCAGGATTGACTGTGATGTACGGGTGGGTACAATGATGCGGTCAATATACTCTCGCGCAACCTTTAACATTTAGCGCGCTGATATTTTTAGTGCCATCAAACCCATGTTTGCCATGTGACCATCGTTGGATTGCATTGAGGCACTCAGGTGATTTAAGTTGAGTGACAGACACTGATGTAGGGGGAACACTAACACTTACTACGTGTGCACACGAGAGAGTGAATCTGAGATTCACGTG
Organism: Atriophallophorus winterbourni; assembly: GCA_013407085.1. NCBI lineage: Eukaryota > Metazoa > Platyhelminthes > Trematoda > Plagiorchiida > Microphallidae > Atriophallophorus > Atriophallophorus winterbourni. Next base: position 18,087 of record JACCGJ010016157.1, on the reverse strand, counting down.
CACTAAACTGCACTTTGGAATAGAAAAAATGAGAGAAAGACGTAGGCTAGTTTACCACTATAACGAATCACCACTTTTAAAAATTCTAATAGACTGGACTTTGACTTCGCAACATTTGGCACGGGTTACTCACAGTTGTAACACGACGTTTAGAATATGATAAACATGCGATGTTGTTGACAAAATTTGTAACAAATCAGGTTCGGGAGTTTGGTTGACATATGGTCAAACATGATAAACGATTAATGGTAAGCAGGCCATGCGTTTGAGAGTGAAATAGTCAACCCACACGAGTTATTGTACCTTGTGGAGGATTAGTAACAAAAAGGAGCAAAAGGAGCACAGTCAGAGACTGCACGTGGGTTAAGTTACTGTCAGGTTGCCCAGGCCTAGACGGATGTGCAATCGTGCAGTACTTCGTGCTGTGCGGCTAACACCGTGCTAAATTGATTGGCCAGAGGTAGTGAGCTGCATGCTGAAACAGACTGGAGTCTCACTTTTATTTACTGTTCTTTTTCTTCCTCATATCTGTCTAGAAAACATGAGACAATTATACAGGCCACACGGAAGACGTGCATTCATGTCAAAACCGGTTGGCTTCGAAATAATTTCCCTCAAGTCTTGGACATATGATCCATTGGGGTCGAGAAACATCAATTATGCATGGTACACATCGATCGCCAAGGACAGGAATTCAATTGGGATAGAACGGGCATCATCGCAAATGGCAGAACTCGTCACGCGGTATTCAACATCACAGTCAATCAAAGAGCACGTTCAATTAAATGGGATCTATGGTCCAATGAGAACAAGCCAACAATGCAAGAATACCAGCCAATCACAGTAGATGAGTTCGCAACGCAACAAAAAATTCGAATGATGCCCAATTTGCTTCGAAATAAGTTTCACTGATGATGTCATCTAACTGGTGACGAATCGTCCGCAATCAACCACATCAGCTCGGAGAACAACTATGCCCTATAATCAATTATGTCAGAGCATAAAAAACTCCATGTAGATGAAGTTATTTCTTGCCACTGGGTAAATCGGTCTAGTCATCATTACAGACGGCATTATATTCGTAACAGGTGCAGATTAACTAATGCGCACAACCATGTATGTACGTACAAATTCACAAGCCTGATCTAGGCAAAGTGCCGTGCAGTCACAAACCAAACATGGACTAAAAGACTGTCAGGATGCCCAGGCCTAGACAAATATAACATATGAGCAACCTGACAGTATCTTAGCTCACGTGCAGTTTCTGACTGTGAGGCACTTTGCTTGAATCAGGCTTGTGCTTTCATACCATACCATACTGTCTCCACCTGATGACGCCAAACAGCCAGAAACCGATTGTGGTGTGTAAGGGATGGGGTGGGTGGGTGAGCACCACAATAAATCTAACCATGTTACAGCAATATGTTGAACAATCGGAGAGGGTGGAACTTAAAATGTCAGGTAACATTTAGAATAATAAGCATGGACATCCTGGGGGAAGATGCCGACATCTGGACTGAAATGTTGTTCATTTAATTAAGTTTCGTGAAAGGAAATTAAAACGATGCTCTTCGCATAATGATCGTAAAGCAAAGGTTTTGAATGAGAACATAAAGAGTAACCACATACTACCAATCTAATGGGATTACCAAAAATAAGACCCAAACAACAGCAAAAATTTAACAAGCAAGAAATTACATAGTAGCACTTACCCACTGTCGAAATGAGCATGAAAATAATAAAAAAAGAAAAGAAATTAGAATTGACATACATTCGAAAAATACAAACATGCCGTGATGAAAATACGCAGACTTACTCCATTTATAGGGTCCTAAAAATTAAACGCATCATTAGAGAGACAATGCAATCAACCACCAACAAGTATGACTAGAGCTCGTTGTAAGAAAACTTACATGCCAGTTGGCAAGTTTTGGGTTCATTCCCAGCATCCGGGCCATATCGCCGTGACGGCATTCCGAACAGGCAAGCCACCAACGCCGCGGTTCGTTGTTCGTGTATGGTGAAAAGGTTTGACCTGGAGTTTGCTTGAGGTTAATAAAAAGTTGGATGATCAGATGAATTGTATCAGACGAAACAGAAAGCAAGGTGCATTGTTTGGAATATTTACGTGGATTTAGAGAGCAGCACGGTTGTGCGATTGTGCAATACTTCAGTATTGCACAGGTAGTTGTTGTTGGCCTACTTCGGTCGATGTCGACCATGGATGTACATCACAATCGCGTTAATGTTCAAGTTTTGCAGCTTTTGGAATGACTAAACAGTCCGATTCGGGAGGAACAATCTCTCCCGCAGCGCTGGCAACGAAAGTCAGAAAGCACAGGTAACACCGTGCTAAATCGATATGCCAAAGATACTGAGCTACATGCGGTAACACGTTGGAGTCTCACTACCGCTTTCCCATTTGTTCGTATACCTGTCTAGGGCTGGATAACAAGTCTGGACATAGAACTGTGCGCTCGCAGACACCATTTTAAAATTAGTTTTCGTTGAGATGGTTATTGTAGTACGTCAATCGGGATACTGCCAGGTCACCAATGACTGGATCAAAGAAGAAGCAAGCCAATCAACACCACACTCTAGCTATTAATGAAATCAGATGAACAATGCTTATTTTTTCTGGACGACTGTGTGATGCCAGCGCTGTAAACCTACAAGTGGTAAAACGGAATTACTTGTTTTGTATTTGGCGTTGATGAACATCGCGGTGGCGTTTGTGTGGATTGGGACAAAGCCTGGAAAATCAAGCTGATTAGCAAGCGATGATGCCACATACCGGCGGGTCGACATGCTTGTTCTCCTTGTCATCGGAAACTTCTCGTAAAACTAGATACCGTCGTTTATCCTGAGAAACAATAAGTTCATGTCACAGTAGAACTAACCTCGCCATGTTTGACAACAGCAACTGCTGAAACAGCCTTTTTGAATTCACGTCTGTAGTCTTGAAACAGAAAAAATTATGACAGAAATGTTAAAACACAAAACATGGATATCAATCTGAAAATTTTGCTCGCGTTCAGGAAGCTTTACAGTCGGGCTCAGGTGGTAACAATAGTTATAAAAAGCACATGAGCTAGCAGATTAATGGATATTCACGGTTAAAATGTGAATCGACAGAATATAAAGGAGGTTTTGAATGTAGTATACGTAATTCCATTGTTATTTATCAATGAACGCATGCAACAAACAAAATAATCCGAGAAAAAGCTTGAATAAACGTGGCAGCTAAGCGATTAAGAAAAAGGTGTTTCAGAGATGATGACAGGGATCCTCATTATTTATAGTTGTCAATATAGAATATAATTGCAATCGCGAACCTTAGGATTATTCCACCGCCAAATGTTGATCCACATCCACGCGGCAAACATCGCTTTTAAACCACTGATGAGATTCAAATATTCATTCTTGTTGATTGATGGATACGAGTGAGTTAATGAATAGATCCCGCCACAAAACTGGATATTAGGTAGGCCGATAAAATAGCTCGTATTGAATCGTGTTTTACAGCCATTTTAGAAGAACAAAGCAAAGGCATAATTTATACACATCCTAAAAATCATTGTGCACAGCATTACACCGATAGGTAATGAATGAATGACTGCCGTAAAACTATAAGAGAATAAATTCATAAATAACAGGGAAAAGATGGGACCTAAAAAGCTACAGAAACTGTAGGCTCTGACATGGTGGTTTGAAGTACCTACAACCGGAATGAAACACGTATTGAATCAAGCGTTGTGGGCGAAGAAAACAGACATCAGCACAAAAGATTTCACGCGGCTTTCACAGCCATACATCACAACACGCTTTCCGCATCACCACTTTAAAGACTACAAAATTAATCGACCATTTCAAGATGTCTGAAGAAGACTACCACTGAACACGTTTCTGAGTATGAGGGCCACGGTGTTAGCCGCACAGCAAATAAATACTGTACAATTGCACATCCGTGCGGATTTTAACCTACCACATATATCTTGGCGGAACCAGTGCTGTTCACCTGATAAGGTGTCTGAGGACTTCATCGAATGAACTCACATGCATGCCATGAGCCAACAAGTTTCCGTCAGGGCTGCTTACTTTTGGTCCAGGCAAAGTGCCGCACAATCAGAGACTGCACGTGGGCTAAGATACTGTCAGGTTGCCAATTTCTAGACAGTTAAGGGGATGGAAAATAGCAATAACTGTGAGACTCCAGCGTGTACTCGCATTCAGCTCACTTTGCCTGGATAAAGGCTTGTGATTTCATACATACATACATATTTACCTTCGATCTTGGATCTGGTAATCTCTTCGCGCGAAGAAAGGGCTCGACTGGTCGATTATCTCACTCCACTAGGAAAGTGACCACGTTGTGATCAGCTTTTAACTAGTACTCAGGTATGACAAACCTCCTAAACTGAGGTGCATTTTCAATCGTGTAGAATGGGATGTTGTCTTAGAGGAAGCAGAAAAGTTCTTGTCTCACTATGCAGGTGATGATATAGCAACAAACTGGCAGCTTATAGCTGTCTGTCTAGCTTGCAAGACAGGTTTGCTCCGTTGGTGCACGTCAAGCGACGTAACAAGCCACAATAGTGGACACATGCGATGCGACGGGTGATTAGAATGCCGGACCGTGCAAGGAAAACTTACAAAGCTTCTCAGACACAACGGTCCTGGACAATGTATAAAATGGCTAGGAATAAGGCTGTGATGATCCAACGCAAGGCTAAACGTAACTTTGAATCACGGTTGGCACGCAATATAAAGCAATGCCCGAAGCGTTACTATATTTAGGCCAAATCCAAAGGAATAACGCGCGATTGGATTGGCAACCTTTAGCAAGAAAACGAACCCCAAATAGTCTCAGATTAAGAAAAGGCTTCGGCCTTTCTCAAGCATTTCCAGTCTGTTCAGAGGCTTGATCGCCAAATAGATCCGCAAAACACGCCAGTCATCAAAAGGCCAGACATCGCTACTCAACTGGAGGTGTTATCCTTCATTAATGATTAGATTAAACTTGCTCTTGAGGCAACTAACCCCAATAAATCTGCTGGCCCAGAAACATTCATCCTCAAATTATAAAGAACCTGGCACCAACACTAGCAGAACCGGTGGGTCGTTTTTTTAACGCTACGTTGCAGAATGGATTAATTCCGAGTATTTGGATGCTGGCTGATGTGATTCCAACGCATAAAGGTGGCAGTCGATCCTTAGCTTGCAATTACACTAAGTCTAACTAGCATCGTTTGCAAAATCATGGAGCGACTAATTAGGGATAGGATTGATCGTTTCTGAACTCTGGTAAGCATAGCTTCCTTAACACGTTGGCCGCGATGTCCGATTCCGTAGTTTTTCGCTGCGGACGGCATGTTCTAACTTTTATATCTTCAGTGCTAAGGCAGTCAGCGAAGTGGGAAGTTTTGTGCGGCTTCTCAGAGGTAAATACTATTAGTGTATCAAGTAAACTCTGTGACAATATTTGGTTTACTTCGCTCACGATGATAGCAGTCTTTATTACTGGCGTGTAAACATATGGCGCACATCGCGGCCAACGTGTTAAAAGGAAGTCGTGCCTAACAAACCTCGTGTTTGCTAAGGTGTTTGAGGTCACCATGAGGCTAGATAAAGGCCAACAAGTTGAAGTTTTTACTTGGACTTTTACAAGGCATTTGATTCGGTAAACCTTGCAACCAAACTTGGTTATATGGGTATCGATGGTCCTCTTAAGCAATAGATACTTTCGCGTAAGGATAGGCAGGATGTATTCCACGAAAGTAAAATTTGTCAGTGTAGTCCCACAGGGTTCAGTACTCGGACGGCTACTTTACCTTATTTATATCGATGATTTGGCAGCGTCCCTTAAGTGTCCCTGCTATATTTTTGAGGATGATGTCAAGCTTATCAGATCGCCGAATGAACAGGATATTCTTGAGGATATCGAAAAGGTCATCAACTTGTCTGATACATGGGATCTATTAGTTAACTTCACTTAAAGCTATCTCCTGTCTGAAGTCGTTAAGAAGTTGGACGTTGCTGGACCACATGGTATAATTGAGATAAATGGGGTGCAGAAAGTTCGTGACTTATGCATAGAGGTTATAGCAAACTTTAAATGGGCTGATCAATGTGCAGCTGCTGCACAACGCGCTAGGAGCAAGCTTTTTCGCCTTCGATCAGTTTTATCCTGCCGGTCAACGGAGGTTTCAATACCATTATCGAAAGCGGTCGTGAGACCACTTCTCGGGTATTGCGTTCAAGCATGGTCACCTTATTTTGAAAAAGATATTGCGAAACTTGAAGGTGTTCAGCGCCTAGCTACTCGTATGACTGAAGGGGAATCAGGTAGGTCGTATGAGGAACGATTGCTGTCTAAATCTCTTCTCACTAAAAAGGCGGCAAAGAGGGGACCTGATTGAAACCTCTAAATCATGACAGGTTTTAGTACTTCTCATTCAAGTTAAATGTATACTGTGGCGTCAACTGTGGGTACTCGAGGCCACCCATTGAAAAATATCAAGTCTAATATTCGTAAGTACTTCTTCAGTGAAAGGGTAGTAAATTACTGGAATCGTATTCCCAGAGTTGTTTGTTCCACTTCGGTAGGGACTAGACTCTGTGGCCTTCTTTATTTCCTGATTTTTATCCGTAATTGTATAGTTGGTATGATCCTCGTGTTGTCTTTGGAACGCACTTATGTCTCTCCTCACCTATTGGCGAGGGGCGTTTTTCTGTTGCATTCCAAATTACTATCATACCAGAAGAAATTTATGAAGATATTGTTTAAAGTGTTGGACGCTCTTCTGTGGCATAACACCGAAAGAAATTTGGACGCTCGATTGTCTCGTTAGCTGCTTACTGTCTTGTACCAACTGCAATGAACTGAACTGAATTAATGGCTTCATACGACGTGACGTATAAAGTAGACAAAACCAAGAAACCCAATAGTTGCACAAAAGGTGATAAAGCCATGTGCATTGAAAATGGTGGAAACTAATAAAGCAACACGTTGCTTTGGTCATTCATGAGCGCCATGAATAATTAGTGAGATTCCACTGGCTGCGTTACGGAATGCAAATTCAAAGTAAAAAACATGACTGAAAGAACGAATTATTGGCGAACCGCTATTAATAATTTCTTTGTGGGTATTTCTCTCATTACAATATTCAAAAATGCAAATCTAAGTGAAAGAATCAACGGAAAAATGCATACGGAAAATCTTTAGTTTTTAACAGACCTTTTAGTAGGTTATTCGCACGATTCAATCCTTGAATGTAGGAAAATGCTTACCTAATTCTTTCACATATTTCTCTGGGAATAGTGAAATCAGCTGACTACAGAGTAATTGACCACCATTAGAAGAGATAGCCTCAATTATTTTAGATCGTAAATCCATTTCAAAATAACCACCGAAAGCAAACACCTCTGGTTTTCGGGTGCGAATTGACCTTGTCGAGCATGTACAAACCTATTTTTACTTAACAATTTTTCTGTTAAAAATCTATTGTACAGTTTTTGATATCTTCAGTTCAATTTGTTCTGACAATATCGGTTCGCTCAGACGATCGATAGTACTATTGATTTATCATTTCCTGTTAACGTTATTACTCATATTTCATCGATTTCTTGTTCGGTAACTTAGTGAACACAATTCTTCTGTTGAATACGATTTTGTACATAATCAACTTATCACTTATTACAATATACTTCTGTTGTGTGCGTTACCCGCGTTCTCGGTCGATCTGGGCTTTGGGAATTCCGTCTCGGGAACGTAACATTGCGAGTAGAAATATTGAAGTCATTACAAGAACAAGGAAATATCCAAAGGAGGATTGCGGATTATATGTACGTGGATCGAAAGAACTGTTAGTGAGTCAGATTGCCTATTTTTGTACTGCGAGTTTTGTATATTAGCTTGACTGGTCCACTACATATTTTTGGTGAGCCCGACTACCACATATTTTTGGTGAGCCCGAGTTTTTTTTCGCACATTCTCCCCATATTTTGATATTTTCAGTCTGTATTTCTTTGCAATGACTTCTAATAACTTCAGCGACACAGCCCACCGCTCTGATATTTTCAATTTTACCCTTCCACCTTTCGGTACGCATAATCCTCGTCTATGGTTCGCTCAAGTTGAAGCAATTTTCGAATTTAGACGCATTACTAAACAGGAGAGTATGTACAACTGTGTTGTTGCACACTTACCCACCGAGGCCGCTTCAGAGGTCGCCGATATCATTTATGATAAATTAAAATCAGACCCGTATACCACACTGAAAAATGCGTTGATCAACAGAACAGCCGCATCAGACGAGCAAAATTTGCGTACATTGTTAGCAGGAGTAGAAATTGGTGACAAAACACCTTCTCAGCTGTTACGACATATGATGCACCTTCAAGGGAAACAACCCCTGAATGAGTCTGTTTTACGTGAACTATGGTTTCAAAACTTACCTGTAGATTTAAGAAAATCTCTTTCTGTTCTCGAGAAAGATATACCTCTACAAGAAGCTAGCAGAAACCGCAGACCAAGTTCATTCGGTGTACAGAGCCAAGTCACCATCTACCCTACAAGAAGTCACATTAAAGCCCGTGGTGGAAACTGAAGTACAAGAGCTTAAACAACAAGTCGCTGAATTGACCTCACAGATCTCAGCCCTAACAAAGATGTTCAACGATCGGCCATCAAGACTTAGCCGCAGTCGAACGCGCACTTCAAACAGAAGTTCATCCCGAGACCGCTATAAACGCGAGCACAGCCTATGTCATTATCACCGCCGATTCGGCTCAAAGGCTAGAAAGTGCTTGCCATCCTGTAAACTTTACAAACCAGGGAAACTTCAACGCCAGGCAGTAACAGCGACGACTTCACCTGGCAACAACATTAGTCGCCTATTTTATGTCACTGATTGTTCGAATAAATTGCGTTTTCTCATTGATACGGGTGCTGAGATAAGTGTAATCCCGCCCACACCACAGGAACGCAAGAACAAAACCTCATTGACATTACAGGCGGCAAACGGTACGCAGATCACCACGTTCGGCCAACGTTCACTAACTTTAAACCTAGGCCTCAGACGTGATTTCCGTTGGATCTTTACCGTTGCAGACGTACGAAGCGCTATATTAGGTGCAGATTTCCTTACACACTTTAACTTGTCCGTCGATTTGAAGTCCCGTAAACTAATCGACAACCTGACAGAGTTAAAAACCCTAGGAAAACCATGCCGTTCTGCGATACAGTCTATTCGCGTATTACCACCGAATATTCCAGAACAATATAGCAGCTTATTGTATGAGTTCCCCGAAGTTTTCCGTCCAAATTCAACGAATAATGCGATTAGGCACAACGTTAGACACCATATCGAAACACGCGGTCCCCCAGTCTTCACTCGACCAAGACGGTTAGCACCAGACAAATTGGCCATTGCTGAACGAGAGTTCGAGCATATGATGGAATTGGGCATCATACGTCCATCAAAATCATCATGGGCATCACCTCTCCACATGGTCGAAAAGAAGCAACATGGTGCATGGCGCCCTTGTGGTGATTATAGAGCACTGAACAAAATTACTGTTCCAGATAGGTATCCTATACCACACATCCACGACTTTGCCTTGGCACTTGAAGGAAAGACCATCCTTTCCAAACTTGACTTGGTGCGTGCCTATAACCAGATACCAGTGGAACCAGAAGACGTGCCCAAAACAGCCATAACCACACCATTCGGACTTTTCGAATTCGTTCGAATGCCATTCGGTCTGCGCAACGCAGCACAGACATTTCAACGGTTCATGGATCAAGTTTTCTTGGGTCTCGATTTCGTCTTCGTTTACATCGATGACGTACTCATCGCTAGTAAATCGCCCACTGAACACGCTGAACATTTACATCGCGTCTTTTCACAACTGTCGAAGTACGGCATAGTCGTAAATCCCGATAAATGCGTATTTGGCGTCGAATCACTTGAAATTCTTGGACATCAAGTCGATTCCAAAGGTATCAGGCCATTAGAACAAAAGGTTTCCGCCATAAAAGACTACCCATTATCCGAATCAATACGACAACTCCGTCGTTTCCTTGGTCTTGTGAATTACTACCGTCGATTCATTCCTCACTGTGCCGAGCTAACTCAACCATTGACGGATTTACTCCGCAACAACAAACGCTCGTTAAATATGACGGACTCAGCTAAAACTGCTTTTGAACGCATTAAAAATGCGCTTAGCGAGGCAACGTTGCTGAATCATTTACCGTCTGATCCTAATACCAAACTATTTTTATCCACGGACGCGTCTAATGAAGCGATTGGTGCAACTTTGCAATATAGTCGCAATGAAGAACTGTGCCCATTGTCGTTTTTCTCAAAGAGACTGCAACCAGCTCAGGTTCGCTACAGTACGTTTGGCAGAGAATTGCTTGCAATCTATTATGCCATCCGTCATTTCCGCCATTTACTTGAAGGGCGAGAATTCACAGTTTTAACTGATCATAAACCGCTCTGTTACGCCCTACTTTCAAACACTGACCGCTATTCGGCTCGAGAAATTCGACAACTGGACTTCATTGCACAGTTTACCACCGACATCCGACATGTCTCAGGCCAAGATAACGTTGTCGCCGACGCCCTGTCCCGTGGTCACCTCAATTCTATTACCAGCAACGTCCAATCACTAGAGATCGCAGAAGCTCAGCTTACCGACCAGGAGATACCTCAAATCAAAAACACCCCTCTCACCCAACCAATAAGTATACCCAGTCCTTCCCCACAGACTCTACGTTCTTGCTTGAAAAGAACCCACCACACACGATCTGGCCGTATTGTTACTTGGCCAAAGAAACTTGAGACTCACTTCACTTAAAATGTTTCGAGCGTTTCCATTTTTTTCCAACGCTCTAGGGGAGGAGATGTGTCGAGCTTGTACAAACCTATTTTTACTTAACAATTTTTCTGTTAAAAATCTATTGTACAGTTTTTGATATCTTCAGTTCAATTTGTTCTGACAATATCGTTGCGCTCATACGATCGAAAGTACTATTGATTTTTTGATTTCCCGTTAACGTTATTACTCACATTTCATCGATTCTTTGTTCGATAACTTAGTGAACACAATTCTTCTGTTGAATACGATTTTGTACATAATCAACTTATCACTTAACACAATATACTTCTGTTGTGTGCGTTACCCGCGTTCTCGGTCGATCTGGGCTTTGGGAATTCCGTCTCGGGAACGTAACATTGCGAGTAGAAATATTGAAGTCATTACAAGAACAAGGAAATATCCAAAGGAGGATTGCGGATTATATGTACGTGGATCGAAAGAACTGTTAGTGAGTCAGATTGCTTATTTTGGTATTGCGAGTTTTGTATATTAGCTTGACTGGTCCACTACATATTTTTGGTGAGCCCGACTACCACATATTTTTGGTGAGCCCGAGTTTACTTTTTTCGCACATTCTCCCCATATTTTGATATTTTCAGTCTAATTCTTTGCAATGACTTCTAATAACTTCAGCGACACAGCCCACTGCTCTGATATTTTCAATTTCACCCTTCCACCTTTCGGTACGCATAATCCTCGTCTATGGTTCGCTCAAGCTGAAGCAATTTTCGAATTTAGACGCATTACTAAACAGGAGAGTATGTACAACTGTGTTGTTGCACACTTACCCACCGAGGCTGCTACAGAGGTCGCCGATATCATTTATGATAAACCAAAATCCGACCCGTATAACACACTGAAAAATGCGTTGATCAACAGAATAGCCGAATCAGACGAGAAAAATTTGCGTACATTGTTAGCAGGAGTAGAAATTGGTGACAAAACACCTTCTCAGCTGTTACGACATATGATGCACCTTCAAGGGAAACAACCCCTGAATGAGTCTGTTTTACGTGAACTATGGTTTCAAAACTTACCTGTAGATTTAAGAAAATCTCTTTCGGTTCTCGAGAAAGATATACCTCTACAGAAGCTAGCAGAAACCGCAGACCAAGTTCATTCGGTGTACAGAGCCAAGTCACCATCTACCCTACAAGAAGTCACATTAAAGCCCGTTGTGGAAACTGAAGTACAAGAGCTTAAACAACAAGTCGCTGAATTGACCTCACAGATTTCAGCCCTAACAAAGATGTTCAACGATCGGCCATCAAGACTTAGCCGCAGTCGAACGCGCACTTCAAACAGAAGTACATCCCGAGACCGCTACCAACGCGAGCACAGCCTATGTCATTATCACCGCCGATTCGGCTCAAAGGCTAGAAAGTGCTTGCCATCCTGTAAACTTTACAAACCAGGGAAACTTCAACGCCAGGCAGTAACAGCGACGAATTCACGTGGCAACAACATTCGTCGCCTAATTTATGTCACTGATTGTTCGAATAAATTGCGTTTTCTCATTGATACGGGTGCTGAGATAAGTGTAATCCCGCCCACACCACAGGAACGCAAGAACAAAACCTCATTGACATTACAGGCGGCAAACGGTACGCAGATCACCACGTTCGGCCAACGTTCACTAACTTTAAACCTAGGCCTCAGACGTGACTTCCGTTGGATCTTTACCGTTGCAGACGTACGAAGCGATATATTAGGTGCAGATTTCCCTACACACTTTAACTTGTCCGTCGATTTGAAGTCCCGTAAACTTATCGACAACCTGACAGAGTTAAAAACCCTATGAAAACCATGCCATTCTGCAATACAGTCTATTCGCGTATTACCACCGAATATTCCAGAACAATATAGCAGCTTATTGTCTGAATTCCCAGAAGTTTTTCGCCCAAACTCACCGAATAATGCGATTAAACACGACGTTAGACACCATATCGAAACACGCGGTCCTCCATTCTTCACTCGACCAAGACGGTTAGCACCAGACAAATTGGCCATTGCTAAACGAGAGTTCGAGCATATGATGGAATTGGGCATCATTCGTCCATCAAAATCATTATGGGCCTCACCTTTCCACATGGTCGAAAAGAAGCAACATGGTGCATGGCGCCCTTGTGGTGATTATAGAGCACTGAACAAAATTACTGTTCCAGATAGGTATCCTATGCCACACATCCACGACTTTGCCTTGGCACTTGAAGGAAAGACCATCTTTTCCAAACTTGACTTGGTGCGTGCCTATAACCAGATACCAGTGGAACCAGAAGACGTGCCCAAAACAGCCATAACCACACCATTCGGACTTTTCGAATTCGTTCGAATGCCATTCGGTCTGCGCAACGCAGCACAGACATTTCAACGGTTCATGGATCAAGTTTTCTTGGGTCTCGATTTCGTCTTCGTTTACATCGATGACGTACTCATCGCTAGTAAATCGCCCACTGAACACGCTGAACATTTACATCGGGTCTTTTCACAACTGTCGAAGTACGGCATAGTCGTAAATCCCGATAAATGCGTATTTGGCGTCGAATCACTTGAAATTCTTGGACATCAAGTCGATTCCAAAGGTATCAGGCCATTAGAGCAAAAGGTTTCTGCCATAAAAGACTACCCATTACCCGAATCAATACGACAACTCCGCCGTTTTCTTGGTCTTGTGAATTTCTACCGTCGATTCATTCCTCACTGTGCCGAGCTAATTCAACCATTGACGGATTTACTCCGCAACAACAAACGCTCGTTGAATATGACGGACTCAGCTAAAACGGCCTTTGAACGCATTAAAAATGCGCTTAGTGAGGCAACGTTTTTGAACCACTTACTGTCTGATCCTAATATCAAACTTTTTTATCCACGGATGCGTCTAACGAAGCGATTGGTGCAACTTTGCAATATAGTCGCAATGGAGAACTGTGCCCATTATCGTTTTTCTCAAAAAGACTGCAACCAGCTCAGGTTCGCTACAGTACGTTTGGCAGAGAATTGCTTGCAATCTATTATGCCATCCGTCATTTCCGCCATTTACTTGAAGGGCGAGAATTCACGATTTTAACTGATCATAAACCGCTCTGTTACGCCCTGCTTTCAAACACTGACCGCTACTCAGCTCGAGAAATTCGACAACTGGACTTCATTGCACAGTTTACCACCGACATCCGACATGTCTCAGGCCAAGATAACGTTGTCGCCGACGCCCTGTCCCGTGGTCACCTCAATTCTATTACCAGCAACGTCCAATCACTAAACATCGCAGAAGCTCAGCTTACCGACCAGGAGATACCTCAAATCAAAAACACCCCTCCCACCCAACCAATAAGTATACCCAGTCCTTCCCCACAGACTCTACGTTCTTGCTTGAAAAGAACCCACCACACACGATCTGGCCGTATTGTTACTTGCCAAAGAAACTTGAGACTTACTTCACTTAAAATCTTTCGAGCGTTTCCATTTTTTTCCAACGCTCTAGGGGAGGAGATGTGTCGAGCTTGTACAAACCTATTTTTACTTAACAATTTTTCTGTTAAAAATCTATTGTACAGTTTTTGATATCTTCAGTTCAATTTTTTCTGACAATATCGTTGTGCTCATACGATCGATAGTACTATTGATTTATCAATTTCCTGTTAACGTTATTACTCATATTTCATCGATTTCTTGTTCGGTAACTTAGTGAACACAATTCTTCTGCTGAATACAATTTTGTACATAATCAACTTATCACTTAATACAATATACTTCTGTTGTGTGCGTTAACCGCGTTCTCGGTCGATCTGGGCTTTGGGAATTCCGTCTCGGGAACGTAACATTGCGAGTAGAAATATTGAAGTCATTACAAGAACAAGAAATATCCAAAGGAGGATTGCGGATTATATGTACGTGGATCGAAAGAACTGTTAGTGAGTCAGATTGCTTATTTTTGTACTGCGAGTTTTGTATATTAGCTTGACTGGTCCACTACAACCTTTAAATGCGGATTCAGTTAAGATCATACACAAGAGATTTGAAAATGGCATTTGTTCAATCTGTTGCTCCATAGAGCTTTTAATTTTTCCTTGCATATAGTTGAACTTGTGTAGCGACTTTCGAAATTTGTTTATATCAATGATTACTTTTGTAAAGTACTCTCATTTACCGCGCGCCAATCATTTCAGTTCAGTTCAGTTGCACAGGACAGTAAATGGCTAACGAGCCAATCGGTCTTCCAGAAGCAACCACCATTGCCAAAGCGTTTTTCTTATTGTGACATGCTGATAAAAGTCCCCGACATGAAACCAGTCCAGATACTGCGACTCAGCTGACTCTGGTGAAGAAATTTCAGTACGCTAATCAATGCCCGGGAGATTGAAGTCTCCAACAATTAGCCGTGCGCGGTACGTTCAACTTGGTTGTATTTCCCACGCTCTTCCAAATAATCCATTTCCAAATCGCTGTTCTCTGATTTTGCTGTAAATTGGTAACCAATTTATCGCATTATTCACACATTGTAACTAGAATCAACCTATTCTATTACGTTTTTCAAAAAAAAATATATATCTATTGATATTCAAATTTTTAAAAATCGAACTATGCCTAAAGTGTCATATCCCTGCATTTCAATCGAATGTGAGAAGAAAGTAGTCAAAGGTATAGCTTGTGATGTGTGCCATAGATGGGCTCATTTAAAATGCTCTGACATTCTTGCCAAGCATTAAGAAACTTTTTGTAAAAATAGCTTCCTGGAATGGGTATGCGGGGACTGTAAGCGAAACGCAAGGGAAGCTTTCCTAAGGACCTCTGCCCGTAGTTTGAACAACACTGTAGCAGAAAGTACGAATTCTTAGCTGTCATACGCTGAAGTCGTAAGAAAGAAAACACACCCATCAACAAAACCGGGCAAGTCCGAAGTACCATCCGCAGGGATCGAAAAGCACCACAGGAGGATAAAAAGAAGACTACAAAGAAAACCGTACCTAAGGATAAGTGTACGGTAAAATCACAGCAATCTAACTACGTTGCTTTAGGAAGGCCTTGGCTGAGCAAGTTGGTAAGCTTGCTGCAATCAATAAAATGGCGGAAACGAGACTAACTCGTACTCTGCTCATTCTAAATAGGGAAAAGCAAATCCCGTGGGCAAATTGACCGTTCCAGGGTTTAGGATGTTTTGCGCATGGCAGGGCTTATTCACTGCCAGGTAAAAAGGGTCTATCGTGTAGGCCGGTGGAACCCAACTGTAAGTAGCACCCGTCCAATGTTGGTAGAATTTATAAACCAGCTGGACAGGGACACGTT
Source organism: Atriophallophorus winterbourni (assembly GCA_013407085.1). Classification (NCBI taxonomy): domain Eukaryota; kingdom Metazoa; phylum Platyhelminthes; class Trematoda; order Plagiorchiida; family Microphallidae; genus Atriophallophorus; species Atriophallophorus winterbourni. The sequence goes on along the minus strand of JACCGJ010016157.1, from coordinate 1,917 downwards.
TCTTTCGAAAAGTGTGTACCTTGAACGCTACACAAATGGGCGTTTCAAAGTTGTCCAAGATACGGGGCCTCAACCACACTGCCACAGAAAGCGTTCAAAAACGCACATGACCGGCTTGGAAACTCCCAGAAAAGGTATAAACATTAGTCAAAATAAAATGTTTGAGTCACCTGCTTTAGTAGTTATCGAAAATGTACTCAAAAATGGCTCGCCAGTAGAATACGAGTGCGTGAAAAACTCGTTGAAAAGCGAATGCTTATCAGGACTTTAAGTAATTACGCAGGAAAATAAGCAAGAATCTATGTACAACTGCCATTAGGCCGGTGCAAGCTTGTTCGCATGCGCAATCTAACCACGTATTAACTGCTTCGGTCTCGAAAAACAGGGTATCAACGACGGTGCTCCGACCCCCAGTAAAGGTCGACTAAAATGTGCGCAGAATAGAAATACCCGTGTACTGTACACAAATGCTTGCAGTATACGTAAGAAGTGAAGCGTGCTGCAGCTGGCTGCACTTGAAAGCTAGGTTGACATAATTGCCATCCTCGAATCATGGTTGAAATCAGATGATCGTGTTCCGTCATTTGTATCAACTAAGTACGCCATCTATCGTCAGGACAGGGATAATGGTTCTACGGGTGTGGTGTGGCAATCATGATAAATGAAGGCCTTCCCTACTGTGAGACATCGATAAACATTGCTTCTTACACAATCCAACTAACATCGTTATTTCTTCATGTCGCTAGAAGGAGACTGGCACTTGAATGTACTCATAAAAACCCGACTGCTTCACCATTAGACGATCGATTACTGAGGGACACATTGGAAGTACTAAAAGCGGAATGCAACGCATTACTAGTTGTTGCAGACTTCAATCTCTCGGGAATTGATTGACGTACGAAATTTCTTCGCCAGAGTGAGCCAGTAAGCCTAGCAAGCATTCTTTGCAAGTGCTTGGAAAAATCATTCGGCACCAGGTATGTAAACATTTGGTAACCAATTCTTTACTTTCCGATGCCCAGCACCACCATAGGTACCTTCTGCACAAACTAAGTATGTGTGGCGTCACAGGTAAACTACATCGATGGTTAGACAGCTTCTTAACTAATCGCACTAACTATGCAAGAATTGCAGGGTTGTGCTCAGATGTATCACTGATTCTCAGTGGAGTGCCCCAAAGTTGGGTGCTTGGTCCACTACTTTTTCTTATTTTTGTAAACGAGCTGGAAGCCTGCTTGAGTTCACGCTGCATCATGTTTGCTGATGATGTTAAGATCCTAGCAACCGACAGTAGAGATACGCTTATCTCTGATTTAGAAAAAGTGATCGAGTGGACAAAGACCTGGGACTTGCCACTAAACTTGGGGAAACGCTGTGTTCTGACGACTGATTTAGCGACAACCCAACTAGAAGTCGGCGAAGGAATTATCGGGTTATTGATTGGTCGTACCAAACTTGTTCAACGCTGGTATACTAGCTTTACTTGTTTCCCATACTTGCACTATTTCAACCGCATGTAGATCCTGGTCCTGCTGCCCCTACCCGATGAGTGCAAACAGCACAAATCTGGTCGTTGGGTGTGTGTTTAAAATGTATGCAAATAAGCGATTTTGGAATTATTATCGATTGTGGATATTACCAGAATACACTGTCTACCGATCCATGAGATCTACTATACTTTCGATTCATTCGAATTTGGTAATTATCAAACAGATCAAAACATAAGAAGACAAAGTTCACGTGGATTTTGAAACGAAAGTCTTCATTCTTCTGGAACGAAAGCTGAAGTGAAGTTTTCCCATTCAAGCTTTTCACTTACAAGGCAAAAAACACCACCACATCACCCATAGCTGAAGTCTTAACATGACTACAAATTCTGATTCAACGCAATTTGAACATTTATCAGTTCACTCAGCT
>JACCGJ010016156.1:0-18336 GCA_013407085.1 Atriophallophorus winterbourni | reverse complement strand
GTAAACGTCTGCCAACTGAGCGTTGGATTGTTTCGCCTGTTTCAGCGCCTCCGTGAGTGCGAACAAACGATCGTACAACGCCCGAACGAGAACTTTGACAGATTGCATCTCCGCCGAGGGTTTAACTGTCTGTGTAGGGTGGAATGACAAATTGAATAATGGCGTTAGCAGATGTAGCATGGATAAAGTAATATTTTCGGAGAAATGACAATGAGGAAAATACGGAGGAACTCTCTCTCAACTGCCAAGAGATCGAGGCTGATTTCAGGCTGAATGTCAATGGTGGTTATGCTAACAGTAGTTTGACATTGCGATTAAAACGCCGCGCTAAGGTGAGTATAGTATGAAAGCACAAGCCTGATCCAGGCAAAGTGCCGCACAGTCAGAGACTGTACGTGGGCTAAGATACTGTCAGGTTGCCCAGGCCTAGACCGATATGAGGGGGTTGCATACAGGTATAAGCTACAGGCAGAAATAGAGCGGAGTTTCACTGCAATTTTGTTAGTTTAAGCCAGGGAACCTTAGAATATCTTAGAAATCGTGCATCTTTGGGTATCATACGTCAACACACACATACATGCATACATACATACATTCATACATACACACATACATTCATAAATACATACATACAAACATACATACATTCATTCATACATACACACATACATAGTAATATGTATACTAACATACATACATGCACCATCATCATGGACCGACTGATTAAGTGTCATACAATCGGTTCTCCGCCGAAAGAAATCTGCGCACCAGAGTTAACCAAGGTGGCTTTCGCCCTCGGATGGGTTGCGTAGATCAAATATTTACTTTACGCAGGATCCTCGAGCACCGTGCACGGTATCAACAGCAAACGATAGCTTGCTTTATTGACTTCCGCGCCGCCTTCGACTCCGTAGACCGTGGTTGTTTATGGGACATCATGCTATCGGATGGGGTTCCATTAAAGCTCGTCAACCTAATCAGAGCCTATTACCGCTCTACAAGGGCACGGGTTCGTGTCTACGGTGAAGAATCGCGTGAATTTAACTTGCACACAGGAGTCAGGCAAGGTTGCCCGCTATCGCCGGTTATGTTTAACTATGTCGTAGACTGGATAATGAACCAGGCGTTAACAGACTATCAAGGGGTGCAAATTTCAACGAATCTATGGATTTCCGACCTTGACTACGCTGACGATATAGTCGTTCTGGGCGACAATACCGAAATGCTGCAAAGCGTTTTAGACCGCATTAGTGCCACTGCCGCGAAAGTCGGTCTTGAGATAAACGCGGCTAAAACCAAGGCATTTTTTATACCGACACACCAGGCATCCAGCAACTTCGCGTCCAGGGTTGTCCGATTGAATACGTTCCAGTCTTCAAATACCTCGGCTCAAGTATATTGCCCAATGGTCAGGCGAAAGATGAAGTGAAGTTAAGGGTCGATCGTGCTCGTAATGCGTTTTGCAGTTGAAAGGCACCCTTTGGCGCAAGCCCGGGATCAGCCTAAAAACTAAGACGCGTGTTTATCAAGCAGCGATCTGCCCTGTACTGCTTTATGGATGCGAGACATGGCCTTTAAGGTCACAGGATGTACGCACATTAGAAGTGTTCGACCATTGGTGCCTTAGGGTAATCCTGGGCATCCGATATACTGACCGAGTATCTAACGCAGCCGTACGAGAGCGTTGCAGCGGACTATCTCCACTTTCCGCTCACATACAACGGCGAAGGCTGCAATGGTTTGGCCACGTCCTCCGAATGACAGACACAGCACTTCCAAAACTCGTCCTCGACCCCAAACCCGTTCGCACCTGGCGTCGGCGGCAAGGTGGTCAAGTGAAAAACTGGCTGTCAACTGTGAAAGAGGATGTAGACACCCTGGGTCTGCGTACCGTCTACGGAGTTCGCAGGTGGGAACGAGACTGGATCACGATCTGCAACGATCTCGCCTCCGATCGACGTCCGTGGGCTGGTGCGATCCGAGACATCAATGAAGCCAGCTAATCCACCCGTGGAGCCAGCCGCGCAAAAGTAAAAGTAAGTAAGTCATACAAGCACGCATCCTCCAGGAGGAGATAGTCGCACACAGGTAAGGTAAAGACAGATAGGGCAAAGCATTGGAGGAATTCGTGATAACAAATTATTAAAACACAATGTTGCGTTTTTCAATGGACGCTGTCAGACAATTTGTAGAGTTCCATTGTTAACGTTCATAAAATCAATAAAATCCTCAGGGTGTTCGTTCAACCAGGCAGCCAAACATTCAATCGCTTCGGTGCTCAGTGGGTGTGCATGAGATCACTAGCTTGGATGTATGCATGTGGATTGTCCGGTTTCCTAGATCAAGATAAATAGAAAGGGAAAATGGCAGAGAGATTTCACCTTGTTTTCTCATGCAGCTCATTACCAGTGGCAACTTGGTATGGTACGCAGTACAGTGCTGCACGAACGCACATCCGCGTTGAATAAGGGCTGGAAGACATAATCTTGGGAGCAACAAAAAGGCTTGTGTGTGTTCTCACACATTCACATGTATAGATAGCAGGTTAGGTGACAATGACAGCCAACGGCAAACAATACGACATGGAACAATGAAAACCAACATCCCCGCACAACAGAGCAAATTAGTGTAAGGGAAGCATAACGAACCCAGGACGGAGTTCAAGCCAGCTGGAACACTTTCTAAAAGAACATGCAATACAGACACACCGTAGGGCACGATTAAGTAAATACCAGACGGCGAATAAAAAGGTAAAACTTACAGACAGAGCATCAACGCGAACTTTTGTTTCTTCACATTGGTCATGCAACGCTTGCAGTTCTTGATCCAGTTTTGCGCTCAAATCGGTTAGAACTAGTGGGATCGGAAAGCAAGCGGTTAAGAAATGTAGATAACATCATACTCGAAGTGATAAACCGAAGTAGTATCATGAGATTGGTACACAACATTCACACACCCAATAAGCGGAAGTTTCATTGTCTAATGTTCACGGTGCGTTAGAATACGAGGACATCTACAGAAAGAGCAAAAATTAGCACAAAACAAAGCCGCAGATGTTGAATCCATCGGGTACCATCGACGGAAGCAATGTGCGTTAGTCACACAAATATACAAAATGCAGCCGAAGACTAAAAGCATTTCATAGTTATCTCAATAGTTTGAATCCAAAAATCCAGGTAACAAAGGAAACCGAGTCTATGGAAGGGACATTTCCGTTATTGGACTGTCTCGCGCAAAAAGACAACGGCAAGATAAGAACAACGGTATATTGTAAGCCAATCGACACGGATTCACATCTGCGTATCATAGAAGGGTATTTCAGTCCGTAGAAAAATCGCTATTCTCCAAGGTTGACCGCCTCTGCAGCGATGATGCAGACAAGAGACGAGCTCATGAAGAAGTCAGTTGCCGACTTGCAAATCATGGTTACCCCAAGAGCTAAATTAAGCGCCCAATGAACCGAGTTTAACACCCGCAACCGAAGACGGAAAATGTTTGGCGAGCTGCGGTATCTCTACCGTATGTCAAAAGCGCCTCCGAAGGAATAAGTCGAATCTTGAATATTAGAGTAACATATAAGGGAGGTAGAACTCTCCGCTCCGTATTAATGCATCTCAAAGATAAGACTCCGTTAGGTTGTGCGACAAACTGCATCTACAAAATCAAATGCAAGGGTTGCGCGGGTTTTACATTGGGCAAACGTCTAGAGAACTCTGCACTAGGGTAAACGAACACAGGAAACGAGTGGATATCAATCACTGATTCGGGATTCTGCCCTAGCTGAACACGTGCTAGACACTGGACACAGCGTAGATCTTGATAACGTAAAAGTGATAAGGCGGGGTGTGAAATCTTATAGGGAAAGACTTCACGCCGAGGCTGTTGAAATAACAAAGGCTGGGGCGAATGCGGTGAACAAGGTGGATGGGGCGGATATCTCAACAATCTGGCGTTCGGTTCTGCAGCTGATAAGGATTAACGAACATAACACCTAATGCGCACATGATTACCTAAGCTGTGTGTCAGCAGACGCTGTTCACACCTGTACACTTAATAAACAATTAGGGATGAAAACAGCAATTATGCGGTGTGATCAATTATCTTGATCTTCCCTGTCTAGCTTAGAGAACTCAGGATTAGTCAAGAGAATGACATTTTAACCTGAACACTGTTCGTACCGACACCCTTGGTCTGACGAAGCTTCTGTGTTCAGAAGCGAAACGTTATCAAAAACTTGCTATAACCGATTCATTGCAAACTTTATTTTCATGATTATGGACTCCCGGTCAGTCTCGAATATTTTCAAATACTGATGTCGGATTATGCTGGATTGTGTTTCAGAGCGGATTAGAGGAGTTAACGTGTTTGTTTGGCCTGACCTCAGAAATCAGTAACCAATGTAAAACATTAGGCAGTATGGTATGAAGACAAACCTGATCCAGGCGGCAAAGTGCCGCACAGTCAGAGACTGCACGTGGCTATTCTAAAATACTGTCAGGTTGCCAGGCCTAGACAGGTATGAGGGGGGAATAGAAGTGGAAATGGTAGTGAGACTTCAGCCTGTTTCAGCATGCAGCTCACTACGTGGCCAATAAATTTAGCACGATGCTAGCCACAGCACATAAACGCTGCACAATTGCACACCGTGCTTGGAACGGACTCGTTTTACGGTAACCAGATCAAAGGGTTCGTCGGAAGGTGGTCCCATCCAAAAAGCAGGGCTGTCTCCTTGAACTTCAGAAACGAGAGTTGGCGTACTAAGCAGACCGAAACGATTAGCCATTAAGCATAATACCCATTAGCAGCTGTACACATTATACAGCAGTATGCATTCATTCAGATTCACGAAACGTTCCTCACCAGGCAAAACCACGGAAAGAAAGATGACTTAGAAAGTGCATCATCCATAAGAACAATCATGTGAAAACAAGCAATGTGCTGAAAGCCAGGAAAGCGAGAAAAAGTGCACTGAAAGTCGACGAACCTTTCAGCTTCTTCTGAAACCTTTCCTCCACATCCTCGTCTAAACCTGACACCTGAGCGCAGACGTCGTACAACTCTTGGGGCACAGAAGGGTCGGGCGACAACATAGTATCAGGATCTAAATCGATACCGGTCAAAAATTGTCTGGCAATACAAAAACAAACAGTTATCGTCAACAAGTATCAAGTCTACACACGGATATGGTTAAATATATTAAAAGGTGATTGTGTCCGAAATAGTGCTAATGACTCGTCTGCCAAGCTAGATGCATGCATCCAGTAATTGTAAACCGATAAAGTTAAACAAATGTGGATGCGATATAAGCACTTACTCGAGAGCCAGGTCTTTCTTCTCAACTTCCGAGGTTATTTCTCGAAGCAACGTGGCTTTCTTTTCACTAAACACAAAAACGATCGATAGAATTGGAATAAGATAAAAGGAGCAGGGTTTGACAAATTATCATACACAAATTGATTGACCGTATCGCATTGCAAGGGTGGTTGACCTGGAATTTTAGTGATTATTATTCATAAGAAGTGGTTCGTGAAGAGAGAATAACGTAAATCTGAGAGTGCGACTATCAGGGGCCTAACTTGGTCAGTCCAACGGCATTAATTGTCATACGTTAAAGTGATATCTAGTATGCAGGTATGTGGTGCGCGGAAGTACAATCGTGCAACACTTCTGTGCTGCGCAGCTAACGCCGTGCTAAATTGATTGGCCAGAGGTAGTGAGCTGCATGCTGAAACCGGCTGGAGTCTCACTACGATTTCTATTTTTATTTTGCTTGCTCATATCTGTCTATGTTTGGGCAACCTGACAGTAATATCCTCCACGTGCAGTCTCTGACTGTGCGGCACTTTGCCTGGATTAGGCTTGTGATTTCACACATACATGTATGATGTATGTAATCACAAGCCTTATCCAGGCAGATAGAGACTGTGAGTTGCCTATGATACTATCAAGTTGCTAAGGCCTAGACAGATATATGAGAGGGAAATAGACACGGTAGTAAACCATAATTGATACCATATAAGGTACTCGTTGCACGGATGTGTAATCGTGCAATGTTTCTGTGTTGCCCGGCTAACATCGTGCTAAATTGATTGGCCACCGGTGGTGAGCTGTGCTCATGATCATGGGTTTAAACCCAATCTACGTGTGTTTGGACATATATGATTGAACAGGTTGGTCGTACCAACATTATCCAATAGTGGCTTACAAGCGCAACTTGTTTCCCAGCCTTCTACTGTTTCAAGCGCATATGGATCCTGATCTTACTATCCCTACCCGATGAGTGCAAACAACACGAAACCAGTCGAAGAGTGTATGTGCGATGAAAATGCACGCAATTGAGGATCAAAGAACAGAACATGTAACGGTTATGGATTTTGCGTCCATCAACTGTTTGGTTCTATCTTGGAAAAGATCGTGACGGATGATTGCAGAACTAGTTCGAGTAACGTCATAATCTTTCGAAGCATGACAGCGAAAATTCAACTTAAAGGAAGTTAGACAAACGATAGGAAATTGACTGAATTTACACCCCCGGATACATTCGTACACTTCTCAGCAGTGGAATATGCTGTAACGTGCTTTATGAGAACTCAGCTACACTTCTATTTATTGTATCACAATTGTGCGACAATTGAACGCTGCTGTTTGCAACAGCTTTGATGCTACCATCAACGAGGCCAGAATCTATGATGATGACGATAATACTAGCTGTTATGAGGACACACTGGCAGGCCGACAACTAAACTGAACCCTCTCAGGACGCACGTTTACTAGATGACGTACGCAAACGGAAACATATCTACCTGTAGACTGAAGTCACCTCCAGCGTCTTCATTGGCACCAACCGACGAAAAATGTCCTCCCCACGAATCTCCTGATCGTTTGGATCGAATGGGATGCCTTTGACGAGACAAGCAGCTGAAAAACAACATGGGACGTGCGAGAACCGCCGAGACGAAGATATCGTACGGTGAAGCAGTACGTGTGTGACTTACGTTTTATTTCCTCCAACGTCTCGCGTTCGGGGATGGAGTCGTGGTAGATGAAGTCGTTTTCCTTCAGCGCACTCGTAAGTCTGGATTAGAGAGAACAATAACTCAAAGCTCTTATTGGGTAAAAATAAATGTGTATAGGAATTCATAGATCAAATGAATAAATAGGAGGATCCGCGATGAGTGCAAGCCTGGACGACCGCATGACTGCTCCTGCTGTGAAGGTAACTCTCCACATCCGAGAAAATTGCGATAATGCGGTCTCACAGGTATTATTAATTCATTCTAATTGTTCGAGTTCAGTCTAGCTGATAGTGCTTCAGATCACGTTCATTTTATGATTATGCGACAAAGATCAGATCCAGGATTGTGGTTACAAATATTCATACGTAAACGCATGCAAGCATACATCTATATATTATATAAATACATTCAGGCTTTACTGTATGGCAGTGAAACCTGGACCAACCACGCTAGACACGCACGGAAGCATCGTGCTTTCCACCTACGAAGCAACCGTCATATCTTGAACATATCGTGGATGAACAGAGTGACTAATGCTGAAGTGCTTTCTAAAGCTGGTCTACGGAGAATATATTCGTCCTACTAGGACATCGCCGACTACGATGGCTTAGTCACGGCTACAAAATGGAAAATGGTCGTATTCCGAAAGATCTACTCTATGGTGAGTTGCAATCAGGAAGTCGACCATTGGGCAGATCGCACTTGCGCTACAAAGACGTTTTCAAAAGAGATATGAAAGCTGTTGGCATTGACCCCGCCTGTTGAGAAGAACTTGCTCCTGACCGCTCACATTGGTGGTATTGTGTAAAGCGTTGTCTGCAAGCTGGGGAGGAGCAGATACAGCTCTTGGCTGTTGAACGCAGATGACGCCGCCGGCGTGTAACTACAATAGAGTTCTGACTATCGTTGCCAGCGCTGCGGGAGAGATTGTTCCTCCCGAATCGGACTGTTTAGTCATTTGAAAAGCTGTGTAGCATGAAAAAATCATGCGATGAGGATGTACATCCATGGTCGACATCGACCGAAAGAGGTCAACAACAACAACAACCTGACAGAAGTAAATTGATTTCAACGCAAACAACATAACGTGGCATTCGACAGAAAATTGTTATTTCGCTCAATCCATCGAACACATACGTGTGTGTATGAAAGCACAAGCTTGATCCAGGTAAAGGGCCGCACAGTCAGAGACTGCACATGGGCTAAGATACTGCCAGGTTGCCCAGGCCTAGACAGATATGACAAAAGAAATAGAAAGAAAATAGAAATGGTAGTGAGACTCCAGCGTGTTTCCGCATGCGGCTCACTACCGGTGGCCAATCAATTTAGCACGATGTTAGCCGCACAGCACAGAAGTACTGTACGATTGCACATCCGAACACACAAGAGAGAATGTACAAGCATAAAAATGAAATCGATAGAGGGAAAACAGTGGACACTCACACACACACACAACTCACTTGTTTTTCAAAATGGGAGTCAAAAATTGTGCATTCGACTTCAACGCAGATCCCGGGCTAGTGGGAAAACTGAGATCCGAGTTTTTCAACGACTTGGTTTGTTTCTCCGCCTCATCCGCCCGCTGTTGGGCAAGCTGATACCAGGCGATGGATCGACCGTATTTGTTCTCGTTCTCATCGTTTAAGCCACAAAAGTAGGCGCCAAGCGCGGCGTAGTAAACCGCTTTGAATCGACAATGATTGAGCAGTTCCTATGAGCACAGAAGAATGGAATGCTACTGAAGTATCGCAAGTTAGACGACAGAAAAACAGGTTATCAGGAATTGAGCATTGCAGCGTGGCGCTTGTGTTAATCTTGTGCTAACCGTTGGGTTTAATCTGTCGAGCACGGGACCTCAGCTATCGTGACGGCTGTGATGTTCATATGTGTCCACGTAACGTGTATGCCCAACTGTAACTCGAGGAGCAGGACCCTATTGCTAATAAAATTCCGAATGACAAATAGACCTTGGGAATAATACGGATAGCCAGTACGGAGTGCTTGACTGCCATACAACCATTACATATTAAAATCCTAAACAAGCGGGGGTTCCAAAGGTTTTCATAGCCGGGGGTGGCAGTGGGGATAAGCTCCCACTGTCTATAAAATGCTCCCATATGGCGCGCGTTTCAAATAGCCACTGACAACCAAGTTCAGCTTCTGGGCTGCCTGAGTGGCTCCGCGAGCCATGCGAAACTGCTTCTACCAACAGGACAATGGGCGAGTGACTGGCGCCTCAAAACCAGTTTTCTTCGGGCAGATGGAGCTCGTTAGCCTGGGAGGGCATTTCATCTAGGTGAAGGAAAACCCTGATTTTAAACCTCCGCTGCTTGTGGGATAGCCGATCGTGGGAAAGGCTTCGGGAGAAAACCATGAGGAAAAACCTGCAACAGAGTCTGGTAGACCGTTAGTTGGTGCACACCACCTCTTTCTGACAACTCCCCGCTACCTCGCAGGTCGCACTTGGTTGTGCAAAGGCTAGAGAAGCTAACTCGAACAAACGCCGCTTTGTACCCAAATTCCCAAGTATGTTCATTGAAGCCGACTCATCCTTCAAGAGGAGATAGTCGCACAAAAGTAAGTAAACAGGTGGGGAAGAGTGAGACTTTACAGCTACGGGATACGTAGTGCATCCTTCAAGAACATGTCTACAACAAGCCCGTCACTAAATGTGATTATGAAAAGTCTTTCAAATTCGTAGACCATGATCCTGTAAAGAAGATAACATAATAGAAGGGTGACTAGCAAATGGCTTCTCAAAACCTAGTTCCACTGAGTTAGGCGAAATAACATCCCGGCTACAACAGAGATGGTTTTCGTTATTTCTCGAACATGTGTGAAACTGACATTCGGCGGAACAAGTTGCGCTTGTAAGTCACTGTTGGATAAGGTTAGCACGACCAACCTGTTCAATCACATATGCAGATGGTTTACCATGGTTTACTATTTTTTCACTGTTTCAAGGCGTGCGGAACATGGCCGTACTGTCCCTACCTGATGTGTGAAACAGCACGAAACCGGTCATGGGGTGTGTGTGATGGAAATGCATGCAAATACGGATTTTCATTAATGATATTAAATGCTAATGTGTTGCTCACATCCCCGGCACTTACACACCACCACTACCGGTTTCTGGCTGTTTGCCAACGTCAGGTGGAGAGTGTAAGATCAGGTACAGTGAGCCATGAAACAGTGGATTAAAGGTAAACAAGGTTATACTTGTATGCCAACTGTTATATAGGGTTCGTACAACGAACCACGATGTTCAGACACAGAATCACAAAGTGATTCTTGGTCACTCAAGGCGCTTATGGATGACCAGAGTAATGTGTTGTTCACATTGCTCACTGAACCTGATCTTACTGCCTCCATCCGATGACGGTAAACAGCCAGAAACCGGTAGTGGTGTGTAAGGGATGGGGATGTGAGCAACACATAATTTGGTCATCCATAAGCGCCTTGAGTGCTTGACCAAGAATCACTATGTGATTTTGTGTTTGAACATCGTGGTTTGTTGTAAGAACCCTATGTAACAGTGGCATACAAGGTTGTTTAGGATGAGTGTCCAAGTTCCAAGCCAACAGTGATTAAGGCCGTTTTATTGGTTTGCAACAGCGCCTCCTAACACTCTGTTTGCGTGGTAAACGATGTGACGCTTTCGGAGGTAATCCTCAGAGAACAAGACTTAAGTGTACAGATCGTACTAAAGAGGAACATGTCAAGTATCTACGCACGGCTATTTCCCAAGAGTAAACATATAAGCGTTTCGTCTACCTCTATTTGCGTTGAACCTAGTGATTTATAATTATGTCTTGTATGCGGATGTGTAATCGTACAGTACTTCCGTTCTGTGCGGCAAACACAGTGCGAAATTGATTTGCCACCGGTAGTGAACTGCATGCTGAAACAGGCTGGAGTCTCACTATCATTTCTATTTTCTTTCTCATATTTGTCTAGGCCTGGGCAACCTGACAGTATCTTAGCCCACGCGTAGTCTCTGACTGTGTGGCACATTTTCCTGGATCGGGCTTGTATATTACCTCATCTTTTGCACAGTTGACCTGGTATATGTTCGGTATTTCTCCAAGAGAAATCGTATTGAGCAAACGTCGCATCAGAATGATTTAACGGACAAGCCCCAAGTGTACGCACACAAGCCAGAAACAGATATGAAACAGCATCTTCTTTCATGTAAACGATTCATCAAAACAATCCTTGTGCCACCAACTCCAGCATGAACTTTTTAAATCATCAAGGATCAATCTAGAATTATTTCCAGAAAGTCTTTACATCAGATCTGCTTGATACTGATTGAATCGATAAACCTTCGGCAAAAGGAGCTTCACAAATTTATCTCTTCATTATGATTAGCATATTTTTCTTACAATTTATATGCTTAACATGTAAGGATTTTTTCGCTGAAACATGACTTCAAAGCAGAAATATTGATCATTTCCAAATAAAGCTTGTTTCATTCAAAGTCTTCAAAATGTTGGTTATTGCAAGTTTAAAAAAGAAGCTGTAACTCTACATCGTAAGAAAATAAGCATCACTGATGAACGGCAAATGTTGGATTGGGTTTGTATTACGAGCCAACATGTTGGAATGAATGTGAGCACCACAACAACGGCTACTCATACTGTTATATATTACCAAATGCTTAACACTGAAAAATCTTTATGCTATTAGTCACAATTGACTAACTAAACCCAACACTACGCGTAGCAAGAACAAAGGCAGACGCTTCAGGCAAAGAGCTTTACCGTCTCTGACAAGAAAGGTTATTAGGCTGCGGCTCGTCTGTATTTATACACTGTTTCTAGCGAAACACAATATGGCCGACAAATGGACCAATCACAATCGATAATCATAAATTAAAGGGTTTTGACGGGATTTTGAGGAAAATAATAATAGTTCCTCAACACATACACAACGTAAAAAAATGCGAATTTACCGCCGGAAGGAATGAAGGTAATGAAATAATAGGAGAGTAAAACGTACCTTGTGAAACCGTGAGGGGAAGCAGGAGACGACACCGGACGAATTCAGTTGCGTAACTGCTTGCTCATACGCGCCAATCAGATATTGAGTCAATTTGGCGGTAATGTTGGCCGGTCTGTTGTCCGAAATGGACTTTTCAACGATGCATTCTTGAGCTTGGGCCTAGATGGTGAGAGAGATGGAACAGAACATGGTTCAATACACGCCAGTGAGTGTAAGATGAACGAGGTGTGAAAAATCAGTGGTGAATTTCGGGACCTCCATCTGATTGGAACTATCTCGTACTAGCCTGGCAGTTCTGCTCTCATGTGAAACGTAGTGTTCAAAGCTAGTTATCGAACAAGAAAGCATCTACAGCATTTGAGACCAGATGAAGCTGAAGAATAAGCGGCATATTGTTCGACTTGAATTCCTGTAATGAGTTGATCCTCGAAAGATACGATTTCATGTAACAGCAGAAAAGCATCTGCATTGGCCTCAGGATAAATGACAAGGTGATTTGCTGCTCGGCAGAGCAAACACGTGAATACCAAAAACGTCGATTGTGTTCACACAAAAACAAGAATAATTGTGCATCAATAGCTTTTCAGATTCCTTGGTAGTAAAGCTATCGATCAATAAAGTACACAAAAAAAAGTTGATTCAGTCTCCCCGGGTTATTTTGACTTCAACGGGGATTGAGTATGACGTATGAAATCACAAGCCTGATCTAGGCAAAGTACCACACAGTCAAGGACTGCACGTGGGCTATGATACTGTCAGGTTGCCTGGTTCTATACATATATGAGAAAGGAAAATAGTAATGAGTGTGAGACTCCAGCGTGTATTCGCATGCAGCTCACTACCGGCGGTAAATCAATTTAGCACAGCGTTAGCTGCTCCGCACGGAAGTATTGCACGATTGCACATCCGTGCATGACAGAGTACCTACAAAACCATTGGGAAACACAGTGTCATGCCTTAGGAGTACCTGCAGAACTAGTCAACCACGAATGTCAATGGACATAGGCAGATGAACGAACTGTAGGCCAGAAGTTTAAGCAAAGGCATGAGTGGAGAATCCCAATTGCTCTCCATTCAGGCATGGGGGAACTGGCAGTGTCACAACCCGTATGCTACCACAAGGACTAAAGGTCAACGTCAAACGTAGACACAAGTCCACCCAGTGTATTTTTGTTTACTCATGGACACGTCATAATGGTATAGGCCTGGGCAACCTGACGGTATCTCAGCTCAAGTGCAGTCTCTGACTGTGCGGCACTTTGACTGGATCAGGCTTGTGATTTCATATCAGACACGAGAGCAACAATTTCTCGCGTGACACGGTTATGTGCAGTGATCAGCAGATCAACAACGTCTCTCTGCTGTCTGTGTGATAAGAATTCAGTGGTTAAAATAGCCCAATTGTAGCAGATGCTAGAAAATTTGTCGATCTGTTTTGATCTAACCCTTCGAAGGAGGGAGAAACAGCTTCCAGATCACGTATACAAACGCCATTCCTGGAGGTTTGGTCTAGACTGCGCCCATGTTTATTAAGTCCGGAAGTTTTTCGCTCAAAAGACGAGCTAAACAATTTACGTGACAATGCCAACAAATCACTAAGACGATTTGTGAGCAACACTTAGAAAGCGCCTCGGCATTCGTTATCTCACAAGTGCGCCTAAACTATCAGACACAGAGAATCCACATGTTGCATGCGTCCTATTCAGTTTGTGTCTTACGTTACGGGAGTGGTTCACAGTCATTTAGTACACAGGTAGATTTTGTAGGCAGCTGTTGGGCACAGAATATCAACGTAAAGAACATATTCGATAGAAAAGAATAAGGTATCGAGTATGTATGTATGTATGTATGAAATTACAAGCCTGGATCAAGGCAAGGCGTAGCAAAGTTAAAAACTAACCTGATACTGTTAGATTGCCCAGGCCTAGGTAGATATATGGCCAAATGACAGTGAGATTCCAGTGTTTTTTCGAATGTAGCTTAGTACCTTTAGCAAATCGATTTACCATGGTTCCCTGTGCAGTACAGAAATACTGCACGAGTACACGTTGTGTCTTGATAACGAAGCGTGTATGTATGTATGCATGAAATCACAAGTCTGATCCAGACAAAGTGCCGCACTGCCACGGACTGCACTACCATTTCTATTTTCTTTCTCATATCTGTCTAGGACTGGGCAACCTGGCAGTATCTTAGCCCACGTGCAGTTTCTGACTGTACGGCACTTTGCCTGGATCAGGCTTGTGCTTTCATACATATACACGTGGGCTAACATACTGTCAGGTTGCCCAGGCCTAGAGAGATATGAGGAAGAAAAAAGAACAGGAAATGGTAGTCAGACTCCAGCCTGTAGTAAAAATGCAACCCATGAAATAAGAAAATGGTACATTTAACAAGGTAATCGTTCACCACAGAGCGAGTGGTCGAGGAATATTCAAATAATGTGAACACTGTCAACTGTGAACGGCATCCCCTCTTCCGTAACGAGAACTACAAGATCTTATTTCACGTCATTAGCAGCAGTAAATATACACGATTGTACACTCGATTGCAGTACTTCATGCTGCGCAGCTAACATGGTACTATATTGAATCGCCAACGGTGCTGAGATGCATGCGAAAACACGCTTGAGTCACAGTGCCATTTCCTCATTTTCCCTTACCTCTGCTTTGGACTGGGCAACCTGATTGTATTTTGGCCCACACGCAGTCTCTCATTGTGCAACACGTTGCCTGGATAGAGGGTTATGATTTCATACATATATAGGCATTAATCATCGACTTCCACCGCACTTATTCTGGACATTTAGTCAGAAACACGACGACAATGAATCCGGTGCGAACGACCGTAACCTTACAATCTCTGCCCAAGGAGGTAACACTAACGATAGCGTAAGCACTTTAGTCCACTCAACCCTAACAACGTCAGCAATACTCAGAATACTTATAAATAGAAAGTCGGTAAAATGGTCCCAGAACCATGTTGACTCACCATCATTATAATTCCAAACACACGTATTAGTTCCGCATTGAGATCAACCACGGAAGAGTCCGACAAGTGATAGCGATCAAATATCGTATCGAAGATCCAGGCTGCGCATTGAAAATGGGTGCAAGCGACTTTCAAGCTCTAAAAAGATGAATGGTTAAATGATTGAAAGGGGGATGGATGGTTTTGCGCAGTTTGATAGCCACGCAACCATGGTCGAATTATCCATGGAGTTGGTCAAGCAAACGCGTCCAGAGTTATAGGACGTAGACAGACAGGGATGATGTATCTACAACATGACAGAATTGCATGAATAAGAAAAAACAAGAAGCATGAACAAGCAAACCGCCATGAGCACAAGAACTGTTTTGTGGCACGCTTTTCCCATAATTATACCTGACAAGTTTAAGAGATAAGTGAAGCAAAGAACAAACGCTACAAACAATAAACAACGGGGTGGAATGAGATTAGTTTCCATACCGCACAATGGTGATCAAAAAGGAACAGTAGGTCATTTAAATGGCCTTATGATTTGAATCATCTTTGTGGAATCATACAACGATTTATTTAAAAATGATTCCTAAAAAATCGGTTGTGTTTAAAATGCGTATGTATGTGTGTATAACATTAGCCTGGTCCAGGCAAAGTGCCGCACAGTCGTAGACTGCTCGAGGGTTAAGATGGTGTCAGGTTTCCCAGGCCTAGACACATATGAGATTAAAATAGGAACCGTAGTGAGATTCCAGCTTGTTTCCGCATGCAGCTCACTACCGGTGGCGAATTCATTTAGTACGGTGTTGGCTGCACAGTACAGAATTACTGCACGATTGCACATCTTTTCAATGTGTAGACATAATTTTGGGTGTAGCAGTCATCTGTCGTCGATATAACAGGACGTAAATATATCGAGCAATCCAAGGTTATGAGGTCTAGATCTCCAGAAGCATACAGCGTTTCTACCAAAATTATTTTACTTATCAGTTTAGTAGTTATGGAGTTACGCATCAGAACACAGATTCTTCGGTGATAACCTCAACGAGTTAGACTGCTAGCAAGATATGGTTGCGATTTACTATTAATAGATTTTATTCGCATTCTTTTGCGCAAGCTTCGCAGCTTCCATTAGAACAAAACCAAAGAGCGCGTGCATCCGTTCACATTTGTCGATAGAATTATAATAAAACACCGTCAGCTGAAAATATATGGGTGTGTATTTCAAAAGTTACATCTAATTTCACACCTTAGACTAATCCATTGCTACAAATCATTGTTTGAAATGTGAATGGGGTTCATTCACAAAAGTGAACCCCCAGCGAACCAATATTGTAGTGGTTTGTCTAGTATGAACTCCCAAGCTTGATCCAGGCAAAATGTTGCAGTCATAGACTGGATGTAGGCTAAGATATTGTCAGCTCGCCGAGGACTAGACAGATATGAAAATGAAAATAGGAAATTTATGAATGTATGTATTTCCCAAACCTGATCTAGACAAAATGATGCAGTCGTCGACTGCACGCAGGCTAAGATATTGTTAAGTTGCAAATCAGTAAATAGACAGAAAGCTTGTCCTTGATGAGTTTTGATCGTTATTTACAGGCCAGGCTACAGTCAGTGCCACGAATGAAGGATTACGCCAATTTGTTTGATGTATGAAATCACAAGTCTAGAATCAAACTTAGCATCACAAAGATATATGATTGACATACGATGTGAGACTTTCAATTGACCTGGATCTAGGCAATAATGGGCAATGGCAGTGAGATTCTAGCACGTTACTGTAAGTAAATCATTACCTGCGATGTTATGGTATAAAAGAAAAACCTGATCCAGGCAAAGTGCCACACATTCGGATAAGTCACATGGGCTAAGATACTGTCCGGTTGCCCAGGCCTAGACAGATATGATATGCGATAGTTAAGCATCAACATCATCATCATCACAGACAGCATTACACCGGTAGCGCGTACCGAATGCTTAACTGCCACACAACCATGAAAAAGAAAAATCCTAAAAGACGGGGAAGGGTGGGACTTAAATTGCTACAGATTCTATAGAAGAGTAAACACAAACAAACTGGGTAGAGGTGCCTACACCTCGAATGGAACATGCATTCAAACAAGTTTCGTGAACGAGTAGAGCGACATCAGCATGGCAGCTTCCTTGCGGGCTTTCACTGACATGCATCATAAAAAGCTTTTCTCGGCATTCCGCTATGGAGTTGGGTTTCGTAGTAATAGTCATGGTTGTATGCGGTCTGAGATACTGCCATGTCGCCCATGTCTAGACAGGAGGACAATTAGGGTTCTCAACCAAAGCCTGACCCACAAGGCAGCGGGTTAGGTTGAGACCGTGTTCGTCTGACCTCTATCCATTGACCTTCCTGGTATGAGTGACTCTGAAGGTGCTCGGAGAGCACCACCCAGCATAGCTCAATGGGTCATCGAGGTACACAAACCATCGCACCACGTTAATGTCCAGTTTCAGCGCGAGGTTAGTTAAGCATGATTTCACCTGAAGGGTACAGAAGTAACGAACGATTGCACATCCGCGCAATTTTACGAATGATGGAGTGAAGTTAACATTGAGGTAAGCCGAATACACCTTCCGGATGTAGCTCATTTATTTAACCATCAATTAACTATTGAAGGGTATAAGTGAGCGGTGTATAACGAAATGAATTGTGATAAAAAAATGTTGAGCTGGATCACACATTCGAAATCGCGAAACTAATAAGACCCCATAGCATTCAAAAGTTATTTACATCATCATCCGTTCGGTGTTCCCTCGTTCCTAGAATCGAATGTAAAGCGCCAATGTTATAGAGAATCGAGGCTTCCTCGTAAAGTATATCGGCACTGGTTGTATCTTCGTTCGTGAAGGCGTCACACCTGAAATAGACAATCCATGAGATATGTAGAATTAAGACAAACCAGTCCCAGTAGACTGCAGTGTTGTCAGAAGTTGCGAAATGAAAACGTCCCTTTGCAAGCTGCAACTGTGAGAAATAACGCTTCTGCTTGGAAAGGCCTGTGTAATCAATGGTTGGCTCACATGCGTGCTAGTAGGAATTAGGACAAATGAAGTCAATTATTAATACCTTGCGTGCAAGCAAAAATTCGGTAAATTCAGCACGATACATATCCGCGGAATGCTGGTAATAAATCTCGATGTCCTGTTCAAACAGATTTAGAATAGCACTTGATTGCGAATACCTTCATCATTGGAGTAACATTGATCTCAACATCGGACCGCTTTAGAGGCAAACCGATCAAGGATATTCGTGGCAGTCCGTTCATTTTATGACTTTTCAATCACAAGCTGCAAGTAA